>JABTXL010020168.1:681170-904530 GCA_025134845.1 Neodon shergylaensis
GGATAGAGGTACTGCAGAAGCTAAGAGACCATGGATGCAAACCCAAAGTACTATACCCAGCCAAGTTATCGTTCACTATCAATGGAGAAAACAAGACATTCCAGGATAAGAACAAATTTAAACAATACGTAGCCACAAATCCAGCCTTACAGAAGGTAATAGAAGGAAATTCGCAACCCAAGGAATCCAACATTCCCAACACTGCCTACAACAACTCAGGCATCTAGCAACCCTTCACCAGCACAACTCAAAGAAGGGAGACACACAAACTCTAATACCAAAAACAATAAGAATAACGGGAGTAAACAACCACTGGTCATTAATATCATTTAATATTAATGGTCTCAATTCACCTATAAAAAGGCACAGACTAAGAGATTGGATACGAAAACAGTATCCAACATTCTGCTGTTTGCAAGAAACACATCTCAACCACAAAGACAGGCATCTACTCAGAATAAAGGGTTGGGAAAAGGTCTTTCAAGCAAATGGTCCTAAGAAAAAAGCAGGTGTGGCCATATTAATTTCTAACAAAACTGACTTCAAACTAAAATCAATCAGAAGAGATCGAGATGGACACTTTATACTTATAACAGGAACAATTCATCAGGATGACGTATCAATCCTGAATATCTACGCCCCTAATACAAAAGCACCCACTTATCTAAAAGAAATATTACTAGAACTGAAGGCAGACATTAAACCACACACACTAGTAGTAGGAGACTTCAATACACCTCTCTCTCCAATGGACAGGTCAATCAGACAGAAACTTAATAGAGAATTAAGAGAATTATTGGAGGTAATGAAGCAATTGGACTTAACAGACATCTATAGATCATTCCACCCAAATAGGAAAGAATATACCTTCTTCTCTGCAGGTCATGGAACCTTCTCGAAAATTGACCACATCCTCGGAAACAAAGGAAACCTCCACAGATACAAAAAAATATCAGTGTCCACCTGTGTCTTATCAGATCACCACGGATTAAAGTTAGAATGCAACAACACTACCCCCAGAAAGCCGACAAACTCAATGAAACTGAACAGTCAACTACTGAACCACACCTGAATCAAGTAAGAAATTAAGAAAGAAATTAAAGTCTTCCTTGAATTTAATGAAAATAAAGAGACAACATACTCAAACCTATGGGACACGATGAAAGCAGTGCTAAGAGGAAAGTTCATAGCACTAAGTGCACACTTAAAGAAAACGGAGAAAGCACACATTGTTGACTTAAAAGCTCACCTGAAAGCTCTAGAAAAAAAGAAGCAGATGTGCCCAGGAGGAGTAGAAGACTGGAAATAATCAAACTGAGGGTGGAAATCAACAAAATAGAAACACAGAAAACAGTCCAAAAAATCAATGAAACAAAAAGTTGGTTCTTGGAGAAAATCAACAAGATCGACAAACCCCTAGCCAAACTAATTAAACAACAGAGAGAGAACACGCAAATAAATAAGATCAGAAATGAAAAGGGGGACATAACCACAGACACAGAGGAAATTCAGAGAATCATTAGATCTTACTACAAAAGCCTGTATGCCACAAAACTGGAAAATACAAAAGAAATGGACATTTTTTTTAGATAAGTACCAAATACCAAAGCTAAACCAAGACCAGGTGAACAATCTAAACAGACCGGTTAGTCGCGAAGAACTAGAAGCTGTTATCAAAAATCTCCCCTCAAAAAAAAAGCCCAGGACCAGATGGCTTCAATGCAGAGTCCTACCAGAACTTCCAAGAAGATCTAATACCCATACTCCTTAATGTATTTCACAATATAGAAACAGAAAAGTCATTGCCAAATTCCTTTTATGAAGCTACAGTTACCCTGATACCAAAACCACATAAAGACCCAACCAAGAAAGAGAATTACAGGCCTATCTCACTCATGAATATTGACGCAAAAATTCTCAATAAAATACTGGCAAACCGAATTCAAGAACACATTAGAAATATTATCCATTATGATCAAGTAGGCTTCATCCCAGAGATGCAGGGCTGGTTCAACATACGCAAATCTATCAATGTAATCCACCATATAAATAAACTGAAAGAAAAAAACCATATGATCATTTCATTAGATGCTGAAAAAGCATTCGACAAAATTCAACACCCCTTTATGATAAAGGTCTTGGAGAGATTAGGGATACAAGGGTCATACCTAAATATAATAAAAGCTATTTACAGCAAGCCGACAGCTAACATTAAATTAAACGGAGAAAAACTCAAAGCCATCCCACTAAAATCAGGAACACGACAAGGATGTCCACTCTCTCCATACCTCTTCAATATAGTGCTTGAAGTTCTAGCAATAGCAATAAGACAACATAAGGGGATCAAGGGGATCCGTATTGGAAAGGAAGAAGTTAAGCTGTCGTTATTTGCAGATGATATGATAGTATACATAAGCGACCCCAAAAACTCTACCAAAGAACTCCTACAGCTGATAAACACCTTTAGTAATGTGGCAGGATACAAGATCAACTCCAAAAAATCAGTTGCCTTCCTATACACTAAAGATAAAGAAACCGAGAGGGAAATCAGAGAAGCATCACCTTTCACGATAGCCACAAAGAGCATAAAATATCTTGGGGTAAACCTGACCAAGGAAGTGAAAGATCTATTTAACAAGAACTTTAAGTCTTTGAAGAAAGAAATAGAAGAGGACACCAGAAAATGGAAGGACCTCCCTTGCTCTTGAATTGGGAGGATCAACATAGTAAAAATGGCAATTCTACCAAAAGCAATCTATAGATTCAATGCAATCCCCATCAAAATCCCATCAAAATTCTTCACAGATCTGGAGAAGACAATAATCAACTTTATATGGAAAAACAAAAAACCCAGGATAGCCAAAACAATCTTATACAATAAAGGAACGTCTGGAGGCATTTCTATCCCTGACTTCAAACTGTATTACAGATCTACAGTATTGAAAACAGCTTGGTATTGGCACAAAAACAGAAGTCGACCAGTGGAATCGAATAGAAGACCCTGACGTTAACCCACAAACCTATGAGCACCTGATTTTCGATAAAGGAGCTAAAAGTATACAATGGAAAAAAGAGAGCATCTTCAACATATTGTGCTGGCAAAACTGGATGTCAATCTGTAGAAGAATGAAAATAGATCCATATCTATCACCATGCACAAAACTCAAGTCCAAGTGGATTAAAGACCTCAATATCAGTCCTAACACACTGAACCTGATAGAAGAGAAAGTGGGAAGTACTCTACAACACGTGGGCACAGGAGACCACTTCCTACATATAACCCCAGCAGCACAGACAGTAAGTGCCTCATTGAATAAATGGGACCTCCTGAGACTGAGAAGCTTCTGTATAGCAAAGGACACTGTCACTAAGACAGAAAGGCAACCCACTGACTGGGAGAAAATCATCACAAACCCCGCAACGGACAAAGGTCTGACCTCCAAAATATATAAAGAACTCAAGAAACTAGACTTTAAAATGCTAATTAACCCAATTAAAAAATGGGCTACCGAACTGAACAGAGAATTTTCAAAAGAGGAAGTACAAATGGCCAAAAGACACCTAAGGTCATGCTCAACTTCCTTGGCGATCAGGGAAATGCAAATCAAGACAACTTTAAGATATCATCTTACACCTGTCAGAATGGCTAAAATCAAAAACACCAATGATAGCCTTTGCTGGAGAGGTTGTGGAGAAAGGGGTACACTCATCCATTGCTGGTGGGAATGCAAACTTGTGCAACCACTCTGGAAAGCAGTGTGGAGGTTTCTCAGGAAATTCGGGATCAACCTACCCCTGGACCCAGCAATACCACACTTGGGAATATACCCAAGAGAGGCCTTATCATACAACAAAAGTATATGCTCTACTATGTTCATAGCAGCATTGTTTGTAATAGCCAGAACCTGGAAACAACCTAGATGCCCTTCAATTGAAGAATGGATGAAGAAAGTATGGAATATATACATATTAGAGTATTATTCCGCAGTAAAAAACAAGGACTTCTTGAAGTTTGAAGGCAAATGGATGGAAATAGAAAACACTATCCTGAGTAAGGTAAGCCAGACCCAAAAAGAGGAACATGGGATGTACTCACTCATATTTGGTTTCTAGCCATAAATAAAGGACATTGAGCCTATAACTCAGGTTCTAAGAGAAGCTAAATAAGAAGGAGAACCCAAAGAAAAACATATAGGCATCCTCCTGAATATTAACCTTCATCAGGCGATGAAAGGAAACAGAGTCAGAGACAGAGACCCTCATTGGAGCACCGGACTGAAATCTCAAGGTCCAAATCAGGAGCAGAAGGAGAGAGAGCACGAGCAAGGAACTCAGGACCGTGAGAGGTACACCCACACAATGAGACAATGGGGATGTTCTATTGGGAACTCACCAAGTCCAGCTGGCCTGGGTCTGAAAAAGCCTGGGATAAAACCGGTCTTGCTGAACATAGTGGACAATGAGGACTACTGAGACCTCAAGAACAATGGCAATGGGTTTTTGATCCTACTGCACCTATTGGCTTTGTGGGAGCCTAGGCAGTTTGGATGATCTCCTTACTAGACCTGGATGGAGGTGGGTGGTCCTTGGACTTACCACAGGGCAGGCAACCCTGACTGCTCTTTGGGCTTACGAGGGACGGGGGACTTAATTGGGGGAGGGGGAGGGAAAGGGGAGGCGGAGGTGGGGAAGAGACAGAAATCTTTAATAATAAATAAATAAATAAATAAATAAATAAATAAATAAATAAATAAAAAGGTTGCTGGGAAAAAAAAGGTTGCTGTTCTTCTACCTGAAAAGAAGCCTCTGTGTCTCAATCCTGGCACCCCCACTAGTCTTGGCTATCCAGGCTGCCCTGGTTGCAGCAGGTAAATTTTCATTCTTCTACATGTTGATATCTAGTTTTGCCAGACCCTTTGTTAAATATGCTTTCTTTTTCCATTTGATATTTTTTGCTTCTTGTCAAAAATTGGGTGTTCTAAGGTGTGTGGATTAATATCCTGGTCTTCTATTCATTTCCATTGATCCTGCTGTCTATTCTAATGCCAATACCAGGTTGTTTTCAGTACTGTAGCTCTGTAGTAGAGTTTGAAGTTAGGGATTGTGATGCCTCCAGAAGTTCTTTTATTATTCAGGATTGTTTTGGCTATCCTGGTTTTTTTTTGCTTTTCCACATGAAGTTGAGTAGCATTCTTTTGAAGTCTGTGAAGAATTTTGCTAGGATTTTGACGGGCATTGCATTGAATATGTAGATTGCTTTTTGTAAGATTGCCATTTTTACTATGTTAATTCTGCCTGCCCAAGAGCATAGGAGATCTTTCCACTTTCTGGTGTCTTCTTCAATTTTTTTTCTTCAAAGATTTAAAGTTCTTATACAAGTCTTTCACTTGTTTGGTTAGAGTTACTCCAAGCCATTTTATGCTATTTGTGGCTATTATAAAGTGTGTTATTTCTCTAATTTCTTTCCCAGCCCTTTTATCATCTGTGCACAGGAAGGCTACTGATTATTTTTTGACTTAATTTTGTATCCTGTTACATTACTGAAAGTGTTTATGAGTTGTAGAAATTCCTTGGTAGAATTTTTGGCGTCACTAACATATCATCAGCAAACAGTGAGAGTTTGACTTCTTTTTTTTTTATTTGTATGCACTTGATCTCCTTTTGTGTCTTATTGCTTTAGCTAGGACCTCAAGAACTATATTGAATATATATTGAGAGAGTAGACAACCTTGTCTTGTTTCTGATTTCAGTGGAATCACTGGGTGTTTCTCTCCACTCAGTTTAATATTGGCTTGCTGTATATTGCCTTTATTATGTTTAGGTATGTTCTCTGTATCCCTGCTCTCTCTAATAAATTTATCATGTAGGGATCTTGGGTTTTGTCAAAAGTTTTTTTTTTTTGGCACATAATGAGAAGACTGTGTGTTTTTTATTTTTCAGTTTGTTTATATGGTGGAATATGTTGACAGATTTTCATATGTTGAACTATCCTTGCATCTCCAGGATGAAGTCGACCTGATCATGGTGGATGATGGTTCTGATGTGTTTTTGGATTTGATTTGCTAGTATTTTAATTAGTATTTTTGCTTCAATGTTCACGAGTGAGATTGTTTTGTAATTCTCTTTCTTAGTAATGTCTTTTTGTGTTTTAGGTATCAGGGTAATTGTAGCCTCATAAAAAGAGTTTGGAAATGTTCCTTCTGTTTCTATTGTGTGGAATAATTTGAGGAGTATTGGTATTAGTTCTTTTTTGAAAGACATAGAATTCTGAACTGAAACCATCTGGTCCTGGTTTTTTGTTTTTTTTTTTTTTTTTTAAATGACTGTTTCTATTTCTTCAGCAGTTTTAGGTCTGTTTAATTTGCTTACCTGTTCTTAATTTCATTTTGGTACATGATATTTATTCAGAAAATTATCAGTTTCCTTTACATTTTCCAATTGCGTGGGGTACAGGTTTTCAAAATATGACCTGATGAATCTCTGAATTAACTCCATGTCTGTGGTTATGTCCCCTTTTTCATTTCTGATTTTGTTAATTTGGATATTCTCTCTCTGCCCTTTGGTTAGTTTAGATAATGTTTTGTCTATTTTGTTTATTTTCTTGAAGAAGCAACTTTTTAATCTCATTAATTCTTTGTATTATTTTCTTTGCTTCTATTTTGTTGATTTCTGCTCTCAATTTGATTATTTCCTGTCATCTCATTCTCTTAGGTAAGTTTGCTTCTTTTTTGTTCTAAAGTTTTCAAATGTTCTGTTAATTCACTAGTGTGGGATTTTTCTAACTTCTTTATGTAGGTATTTAGTGCTATGAACTTTCCTCTTAATACTGCTTTCATTGTGTCCCATAAATTTGGCTATGTTGTGTGGTCATTTTCATTGAATTTTAGGAAGTCTTTAATTTCTCCATTTATTTCTTCCTTGGTCCATTGATGATTCATGTGAGCATTGTTAAATTTCCATGTGTTTGTGGGTTTTCTGTAATTAGTATTGCTGTATTGCTGTTGACTTCTAGTTTTAAACCATGGTGATATGATAAGGTACATTGGTTTATTCCAATGTTTTTGTATTTGTTGAGGTTTATTTTATTATGGAGAATGTGTTCAGTTTTTTAAAAGGTTCCATGAGGTCCTGAGAAGACGGTCTATTCTTTTGTGTTTGGATGGAATATTCGATAGATGTCTGTTAAGTCTGAGTCATAACATCTGTTACTTCCCTTATTTCTCTGTTTATTTTTGTCTGACTGACCTGTCCAGTAGTGAGAGTGGAGTGTTGAAGTCTCCCACTATTAGTGTGTGGGGTTTAATGTATGATTTAAGCTTCAAAATTCTTTCTTTTACATATGAGGGTGCCCTTATATTTGGAGCATAGATGCTCAGTATTCAGATTTCCTCTTGACAGATTTTACTTGTGATTAATATAAAATGACATTCTTTGTCTCTTTTGATTGATTTTAGCTTGAAGTCTATTTTGTTAGATATTAAGATAGCTACACCCACTTGTTTCTTAGGATCATTTGATTGGAATTTTTTCCCAACCCTTTTTTCTGAGATGATGTCTGGCTTTGAGGTTGAGATGTGTTTCTTGTATGCAGAAGAAGGATGGATTCTGTTTTTGTATCCAATCTGTTAGCATGTGCCTTTTTATAAAAGGTGAGTTGAGTACAATTATATTAAGGAATATTAATGACCAGTGATTGCTATTTCTTATTAATTTAGTTTTCATTTTTGGTGATGCTAATTTGTGCATTTTCCCTTCTCTGGAATTTGCTGCTATGAGACTATCAATTGTCTGTGTCTTTGTTTGTGTAGCCAACTTCCTTGGGTTGGAGTTTTCTTTCTAGTATTTTGTGTAGGGATGGGTTTGTGGATAGGTATTGGTTAAATCTAGTTTTTTCATGGAATATCTTGTTTTGTTCTTCTATGGTGATTGAAAGTTTTGCTGGGTGTAGTAGTCTAGGCTGGCATCCATGGTCTCTTAATGTCTGCATAACGCTTGACCACGACATTCTGGCTTTCATTGACTCCAATGTAAAATCAGGTGAAATTCTAATAAGTCTACCTTTATATGTTACTTGGCCTTTTTCTTTTGCAGCTCTTAATATTCTTTCTTTACTCTGTATATGTAGTGTTTTGATTAATATGTGGTAAGGGGACTTTTGTTTTGGATCCAGTCTATTTGGTGTTCTGTAAGCTTCTTGTATCTTCATAGTCACATCTTTCTTTAGGTTGGGAAAAATTTCTTCTATGATTTTGTTAAATATATTTTTGTGCTTTTAAGTTGAACTTCTTCTTTATTTATTATTCTTAGATTTGGATTTTTCATGGTGTCCCATATTTCCTGGATATTTTGGGTTAAGTTTTTGTTAGATTTAATGTTTTCTTTAACTGATGAGTCTATTTCCTCTATTGTATCTTCAGTACTTGAGATTCTCTCATGCATTCTGCTGTTCATGCTTGGATGTGTGATTTTCTTATGATTTCTGTTTCTATAATACCCCATGGGGGCTTGTGCTTTCTTTATTGAATCTATTTCAGTTTTTATAACTTGAATACTTTCTTTCATATGTTTGATTGCTTTTTCTTGGTTTTCTTTAATGAATTTGCTCATTTCTTCCAATTTTTTGTTTATCTTTTCCTCCATATGTTTGAGAGAATTTATCATTTCTTCTTTAAGAGTTTTAAACATTCTTCTGAAGTTATTTTTAGGTCATTTTCTTCTGTTTCATCTATGTTTGGTTTTTCAAGTCTTGCTGCTTTAATGTCTTTAGGTTTTACTGGAGTTGTATTGCTCTCTGTGGTGTTGCATGTGTTCTTACCTTTTCTACTCATCTTTTCCTCTAATAGGTATGCTTGGGGCTGTCTGAGATTCTGTTGATTAATCTTCTAGGTGCCTGTGAATCCAACGCTAAGATGGTTGTTCCTTCTGGTATGGTCAGTGCCACAGTTCTAGTTACCCCATTGGTTACTCTGCGTTCCAGGAGATAGCTCAGCTCTCCTGGCCTTTGATCTGCTCCCTTGGAGTTTTCTGTCTCAGGCTTACTTTGGCTTAGGTTACTGGCTTTGACATGATTTTGTAAATCGTGGTCTAGATCCCCTCCTGCAGAAGTCCCTGGCTTGGAGTTGGTTCTGAAAAGGTCTCTGGCTCCAGTCTCCTGCCTTGGAGTTCTTAGGCTCGAGGTGCTCAGAACCCCAGGGGACTTGGCTTAGACTTACTTCCTCAGAGGTCACAGACTCATGTTCTGACTCACAGAGGTTTCAGGTTCCTGCCTTATTCCCGTTGATGTCCCAGACCAATGCCTGGCCCCACAAAGGTTCCAGCACATGTCACTCAAGCCTGGCCACACAGAGATCTCTGGTTCCTGCCTACTCCTTTGGAGGTCCCAGATTCATGCCTAGACTGGCAGAGGTCCTGACTCAGGCCTAGTCCTACGAGGTTTTAGACTCATGCCCAGACACACAAGGTTTTTGGCTAATGTCTACTCTCTTGAAGGGTCCAGATTCATATCCAGGGCGCTCAGGAGCCTCTGACTCTGGCTCACTCACTCACTCAGTGGTTACTCCCCTGTACCTATTCTGGTGAAGTTTGCTATCTCAGGTCTTTTCTGGCTCAGTCCTGGTGTGACAGTGTCCCAAGACTCTTTTGGCTCCCAGCTCCTGCTTTCATGGTGCTTGCTTCCTCATGCCCACTCCTATGGAATTTATTGCCTCAATCCTGCTCCAGCCCAAGGTGAAGTTCATTGCCTCAGACCTACTTTGGCCTAGGTTACTCGCTTTGACCAGTTTCTGTAAATCCTGGTCTGGATCCACTCATGCAGAGGTCCCTGGCTTGGAGTTGGTCCTGCAAAGGTGTCTGGCTCAGGTCTACGGTTTCAAAGTTCCCATACTTTGTTGTATGCAGAACTACAGAGGGAGGGCCTGTCTCAGGCTTATTCCTTCAGAGGTCAGATTCATGCTCAGACCCACAGAAGTTTCAGGTTCCTGCCTATTCCTTTTGATGTCCCAGACCAATGCCTGTCTCCACAGAGGTTCTGGCTCAGGTCTACTCTCTCTGAGGTCCCAGACTCATGCCTGGCTCCACAGAGATCTCTGGTTCCTGCCTACTTCCTTAGAAGTCCCAGATTCACACCCAGACCAGCAGAGGTTCTGACTCAGGCCTAGTTCCTAGGAGGCCTTAGACTCACCCCAGGGGTCTTGGCTTAGGTCTACTCTCTTGAAGGTCCCAGATTCACGTCAGGACCCTCAGTTTGCTCTGGCTCACTGGCTCAGCGGCTAATCCACTGTGCCTGTTCTGGTGGAGATTATTGTCTCAGGTCTGCATTGGATCAGGTTGGTGGCTCAATCCTGGTCTGTCAGTATCCCAAGACTGGATTTGCTCCCAGCTCCCTCTCCCATGGAGCTTGCTTCTTCAGGCCCACTCAGGCCAACGTGACTGGTTCAGTCCCACTCCTGTGGAATTTGTTCTATCTCTCTGTCTTTAGATTTAGGTACCTGCATACAGTTAAGTGTAGCACTCTGGGCATGTCATATGACCACATGATCTTGATCCACAATTATGAGGCAGAATGAGGTAACTGATAATGGAGTAGGTTTTGAATACCTGAATGTCTATCACCAGTGACACCTCTTCCAAATCAGCATCTCCTAAATCTGCACAGTTTTACCAACTTGAGACTGAGTATTCAGGCATATGACCACCATTCAAACCACCACATTCTACTTTCTGTTCCTCTAAGCTTGTGGCCTAATAATAATGCAAACTGCATTGAGTCCTGCCTCAAAAGTCCCCATAATGTTTCATAGTCTCAGCACAGTTTACAAGTCCAAAGTCTAGTTGCTTCTGAGACTCAAAACAATCCCTTAACTGCAACCTCCCTAAAACCAAAAGCAAGAGAAAATTGCTTATTTCTATCATATAATAACACAAAATATACATTACCATTCCAAAGGAGAAGAAAGATTCTAAGTACTGAAGAAATATTGGACCAAACAAAATTGATATCCAGCAGAGCAAATTTCAAATTCTGTAACTGCATGTCTGATGTCCAAAGATTTAGATTGCTGTATCCTGTCAGTTTGCTGACTGCAATTAACTGTACATTCTTTTAGAAATTCTTCTTGACAGATATCCCACAGCTGTGACACCTTCAACATTCTGTCTTATTCATCACAATTTAAGGTTCATTTTTCTAATATAATGAAATGGTCTTTCAGGACCTTCATTGTAGTAGTTCCTATCACATGGCCCTCTGAATCTCTCCTTAACCAAGGAAGAAGAATCTAAAACCCTTTACTACTGTATCCTTTATGACTCTGTATACAGAACCACATGGCCTATGAACCCATTGTCTGCTTTTAGATAGTTTTGGAGCCTTTTTATTTACTAGAATTACATTTGTAAAAGCTTTGATTTGCTGTTCATTTTTAAAAAACAAAAACAAAAAAAACCCATGGTAAATTTATATCTATACCCTAGGAGAATTTCAGTTTTGTTCAGATAATATAATATGGAAACTGCAATGCTAAAAATTCAAGGTAAATGTCTGTCATAAGAATCTAAACAGTCTTAGAAAGCAATAAATTGTCTTGTGGTAAGCTAACAAAATCACTTTGTCAAAACTATAAAACCTGGAATAATTTGGGAATTTCAAGATGGGAGACATTTACTTCAGCACTATAAGCAGAAAACCACATTTACAAAGTGCCTAAATAGTTATATCTAATTGTACTTCATGGGAATATTCAAATCATTCAAACTATGATAGAAATTTATATTTAGAAATAAATATGATTTTCTAAAAATATCATTGTTAAAATTGGAGTAGTTGTCAAGAAACAGAAGTTTGTTTTAGAATAATACTATAGTAATCCATCACTAGATTTTGGTCTACCTTGTATTTCTGGAGATTTTATCATTTATTTGCACTTAGACTGAATTCTAAATTATTTTCTGCCTGTCAGCCTAATATTTTAAAATTTTCTCCTGCTTCTGACTTTTACTCACTAAAACGAAAATCTTTTTCAAAGAACCTTACCGTCTTCAGGAAAAATGCTCATTAATGGCTTCAGAGAAATCACCACAAACTGCATTTGGGGGAAATCTGGTGGTCTATACTTCTTGACTTGATGCTGACAGAAGATACCATCATCAAAAACTAGAAATCTTTTCCACTTTTTCTCCAGGCTCAGAGACTAGTTTTTAGATTGTTCATATGATTAACATTTTTCTTTTCTTCTTTTTTATAGAAATGGCTCTTAAGAAAATATTTTTGTGAATTGAGACACAAGTCTCTCATTGGATTAAGCTATTACCCACAATTGGATGGTCCATTTGTTCACATCATTTTCTACTTAGCTACTAACTTGATTTTTAACCTCGATAGCTGCTATCTTAGCTTGGTGTATATGAAACATTTAGCCACCAGAAAAGTGTTATGGTTTGGGTCCCTTTAAGAGACAAGCCACGCCCACTCCCTCCCCCATCCGCTGAGGCAGGCTAATCTTCAGCTTCCGGCCTGAGCTCTCTTTTCCATCTTCCTCTCGGAGAGGCAGCTTCACTTCTGCCTCTCTCCCCACTTCTCTGCTTCCCCCCTTCTCTGTCTCTTTCTCCTCTTCTCTCTCTCTCTCTCTCTCCCTCTGTCCCCCCCTTCACCCTTCCTCCTCCATAACCCCCTGAATAAACATTCAACCTTACCCTGCATGTAGGTCTATCCATGTTCCTGTCTTCTGCCCACCCGCCATGTGTCTCCCTGCCTGGGACCAGCCACTGCTCAGGGACCAGCAGCCATCTCTGCCTGGGGCCCACTGCCTGCTGCCACATGGCCTGCCACCACTGCTCTGAGACCAGCAGCCATTTCTGCCTGGGACTAGCTGCTCCCAGAGCCCGCTGCCTGCCACCACATGGCCCACTACCACCATTTGGGACCTACAGCATTTCTGCTGCCTACTGCCGCGGGGATCTTGCAGCATTTTTTTAAAAAAGAACAACAAAAAGTATATATATATGTGTGTATGTGTGTGTGTGTGTGATACCTTATGTTTACTTAGCATTGTGGGTCATGGTTAGTCTCTGTTCATTTAAATGAATGTGAAGACTCTTCCAAAGTTTTTTTTTTCCTGATTTAGAAGGAGCTCTTCAGAGAATTACGAGAAATCACCGAGACAATCTAACTCACTTGTTTTAAATTAGCTCAAGTAAACATTTCCCTCTATGATACTATATTTTCCATTCAGGGAAATCACCACGTAGCAATTTAAAGATGTAGGATATGGTTTAGAGTTGGAAAAACTCAAGAATATACTCACCATTTTAGATATTTGAACATATGAGAGCAGTGGACATTTCCAAGCTCATATTGTGCTTAACATTATAATATTGAATCCTGGAAACTCAGTGGTCACCAGGGTCAGTAGCTTATTGATTTATGATCCCAATAACTGGGAAAAGGCTTGTACTAATTTTTGAAGATAAAACAGATAGATATATACATATAAGGATACATTATTTTATTTAAATTGTAGCCCTGTTTTCAAAAATATATAAAGAACTAAATGTAAAATTTATAAAGGCAAAAATACTCTGGAAATGCACTGGAATAAATCTTCATTACTTTCTGCTTAGCAATAGTAGATAGGAAACTGAAAGCATAAGCAACACATGAAAACATGTGCTTTGAATACCATTAAATATATAAATATTTTTTTTAAGTTGCACAAGATGTAAAACCCAGAATTTTGTAAACTGAGGCAGGATTATCATGAATTCCAAACAATTTTGGGTTACAAAATAAATTTAAAGCCAGTCTAGGTTACATAGTAAGATCTTAAATGCAAAATAAAATCCATAAGACTAAATTACACACTTAATTACAAATTTGTAAAATTAAAAAGTCTTCCATAAAATATGAATGTACACTGGCTAGAATTGTTAATAAAAATAATAAACAGAAATTTCAGAATTTCAAATTAAGCTGGTGATGTGGGCTTTTCCACTGTTTTTGTTATCTTAAGTTACTCTGATTATATGATTCTTCCATATATTCTTTTGTATTTACCTCACTAATTTAAAATTCATGTGTAGAGAAATTCTAAACATATGCTGTTAAGTGAAGGAAACTTATTTTAAAAGGTGATAAAATGTATGATTCCAATTATTTTATATTCAGAAAATAAAAGTACTATGATATATTTTTAAATATCAGTCACATGCAGGATTTTGAAGTATAGGGAACGGATAAATCAGTTAATATTTTATAGTTTTATACAGGTAAATCTTTTCAGATTAATATTTATAAACATCAATCACACTTCATTAAACAAGGAAAGGAAATACTATCTTAGGGTTAATAGGATCATCAAAGATTACTGCAATGGGGCCCTACAGTCAATGAGAAAAAAGAAGGGCCTTAAATTTAAATACAACATGAATAAGAAGGTATTATAGACAAGGAGCAATGAGAAGGTTAGTTGATGAAGTGTTAGAAAAAAGATTGGGGTTAAAGGGATATTCTTTAGAAACTATACTAATATGGTTATGAAGACACACTAGTGTGATCAGATATCACCAGGATGACTGAAATTATGAAACCTTATGAAATACTAAGGGTGATCTGATTTCAAGGATATAGGACAATTCTGGATAAATTTACTGAGAAACAGAAAATAATGTTAATCAGCAAATACATGGAGATATCTATGGTAATTTTTTAAAGCTTGACTAAAATATTGCCAATCAAATGATTTATAATGCTGTACAATTATAGTTCTTTACAAAATGTATGAAACATCACAACATGGTGATCACAAATTTAATAGATAAATGTTTTTAAAATTTTAGTAAAAGATTTCTAAGAATAAATGGTGGATATGATGAAAGAATCTAGCTAGTCTAAAACATATAAAACAATATCATGGAAGATGAAGAGAGACAATTCTCATTTTGGCAAAATTAGAAAATGAGTGGAAGTATAGGTAAAAGAACTGTACATAAGAAATGTACTGTCTTGAAAAAGCTAAGTCCACAAAAGATAAAAGTTAAGAATGTTTTCTGCCCTTAGGCATTTTGGAATATCACAACTGTAGAATTGGATAGCAGATGGTAGAGGCCTAGAGTCTCACTTTTCATTTGGGAATTTACCGATAAGTAAGGAAAATACCTAACATGGCCTGTGTATCAATATATTTGCAGTAAAATTATCAGCATAATTCATGTTTATTTTAGATATAGACATATTAAAGATACGTATTTCATGAGTTTCACATATTTGTTTCATGATTATTTTAGCACAGATATACAGGAAAAGTCATATTCCCAGTAGATAGGATCTGCCAAATATTTATCTTCTATACCACTGTTCAAGTACCCACAATATAAAGAAGAATAATGAGCAACTTTTAAATTTTGGTTTCTTCTTTTGAGACTGGTGTTAATGTACAGTCCAAGCTGATCTGAATCATTCACTCCTCCTGATTTGTTTACAAATGCTGGGATTATAGGTGTGTTCTACTATGCGTGGTGGATATGGCAGATTCTAGTGCTCTCAAAAGAAATAGATCCTAAACCATTTTTTATGGCTTTCCATAATTTTTAACATATACAGATACAGGAATAGTGTTTACAAAAGCAATGATAAGAGAGAACTTTTATATACTCTACTTTTGTCCTATCAAGTTCAGAAAGCATTATAGATTATGTATATCTTCATAATAGAATGTTGTAAACATTTCCCTTTATTTCAATATTCTTCCTCCTCCAAATCTATAATTCCTTTCTACTTATGAAAAAAACAACTCAAACAAATTCCAATAGAGAGAATAAATCTTATCACTGATCCTCAAAACTATCAAAGCCACAACAGGTATGACAACAATTGCAGTACTAAAATGTTGAGACAGTAGAATCATGAGTTTTAAGCAAGTTTGTCTACATAATAAAACAGTGTCTCATAGATAAATTGTTTAAATAGAGTTATGCTGCATAGGAGTAATTAATGATCTATCCAGAGTCATAAAGTATTACACAAAAGTCCTGGTGCCAGGTATATAATACCCCTCTTCTGATTGTAGATCAGTGCAGGGAAGTGTCCCAGAGAGCAACCCTCACACAAGCATTACAGGCAATTAACATTGTTTTTGGTTGCCTATTTTATGTAATATCCCACTGCTGAAAATACCAAACACTTTGAACACAGAGCTTGAAGAAATCATGCTGGTATTGACCTTGAAGTTTTCTCCCTGCTAAATTGATATCAAGATATTGTTAAGGCTGGTAGTGGAGAGTAGCGTTATAGTGAACTCTATAATGACCAGCTTGGCAAGATATGACCTTGGGATAAATAGTGGCATGAATATTATGGGTATAACCAACCTCTTTCTCTCTGGATTTAAAGCCCTCTCCATGGAAGAAAATTCATGTCCAGTACTGTAAATCTGGTCAAGAAACACTGACTGTGTAGCTTGTGGTCCCTATGGGAGAATCTGTTACTACAGTTTTGCTAAATAGGCATACTATAAAGTTGCCTTATAAACACTTACCTTTATACCCACAGATAAGTTCAGCTCTCAGTCATCATTAGAGAATCTTCTTTTTGCAGTGAATAGTGCTTAGTGGAGGGACTTAACTGGTCAGAGTATAGAGAGTGTCTATGGAATGCTCAAACCTAAATGAGACATCAACAGCATATCCCCACATAAGACTAAGGGAACATTGTGAGAAATGGGGAGAAAATTGTATCAGAATTTGGGCAATAGTACTGTTAAAAAGTGTGCTGGGATATGACAAGGCTTTGCCCTCCCATGTACTCAAGGCAGTTGTAGTCACCTTTATAAGGCCTGCACAAGACCAACCCAGTCAACATTCTGGCATGGGGAATGTGGTAGTTTGAATGAAAATGGCCCCATAGACTCATGTATTTGAATGCCAGGAAGTGGCATTAAGGGATGAGGCCTTCTTTGAGTGGGTGTGACTTTCTTGAAATAAGTGTGGCCTTGTCAGATGAAGTGTCTCACTAAGGGTAGGCTGTAGGGTTTCAAATGCTCAAGCACAGTCTTAATGGCTCTATCCTTTCCTACTGCCTGTCTATTCAGATGTAGAACTATTAACTATGTCTTAAGCACCATGTCTGCCGGTATGTTACCATGTTTCCTTCCATAATAATAATAATGGACTAGACCTCTGTGATGGAGGAAGGTCATTGGTTAATTATAATAAAGAAACTGCTTGGCCCTCATAGGTTAAAACATAGGTGGGAGGAGTAAACAGAACAGAATGCTGGGAGGAAGAGAAAGTAAGCTCAGAGGCCATGCTCCCCTCTCCCGGGCAGATGCGATCGATGAAGCTCCGACCCAGGATGGATATAGGCTAGAATCTTCCCGGTAAGTGCACCTTGGGCTGCTACACACATTATTAGAAATGGGCTAGTCCAGGTGCGAGAGTTAGCTGAGAAGAGGCTAGATATAATGGGCCAAGCAGTGTTTAAGTGAATACAATTTGTGTGTTGTTATTTCAGGTAAAGCTAGCCTGTGGCTGGAGCTGGGTGGCGGGATGCAACCCGCAGCTCCCTCAACACCTCTGAACTGTAAGGTAGCTCCAGTTACATTTTTTTCCTTTATGAGAGCTTTAATGTCTATTGTCTCTTCACTACAATAGAGACCCTGAGTAAGAGTAATTGGTACCAGCATTGGAGTATTGCTGTGTTAAGCCTGACCATGTTTTTATTTGTAGAAATGGGGGTTTTGTAATGTCAGATTAGGGAAGCAGTTGAATGCTTTAATCAGGTCATAATGGACATACTAGTAGGAGCATTGGGTAATGTGAACTGAGGGGATCCACCTCAAGAGGTTTCATAGGAGAAATGACCTAGAGACAGTTCTTATCATAGTTTGGTGAAGAATGTTGCTATTTTCTACCATTGTACAAAAAATCTACCTGAGGCTAAGTTGAAGTATTGTTGACTAACAGCTTTGGCAGAGGCAATTTCCAGACAGCATAGTATTGACTGTGTTGCTTCTCAATTAGTAGGCACACTTATGAAAATCTATAATAAAAATGAGCAATCTGAGAAATAAAATACAGAATGTGCAGTTTGAGGAGAAAGAGATCACCAGGAATTATAATGAAATTTTGTCCAATGTTCAGTGAATTAAAAGTTTAAAGAAGAAACTGATGCTAAACAAAATAAAGTGAGTGATAACCTCAGGGAGAGACTACAATCAGATAAGTCTTCAACTTGTGAAAAAAAGTTAAAGAAAAGTTTACGGCCCTGTATGATGTTACAAGCCTATAATCCCAGCCCTCAGAAGGTAGAGCCAGAAAGATCTCTGAGTTTATTCAAGACCAGTCTGATCTACAGAGATGCCAGAGTCATGGGATACCTGTCAAGAAAGGCTGCTAACAGGGAATGGAACCATCCTAAGAGAAGTAAGTGTGTTGTAGTAAACAAAGCTGAAATGAGTTGGAGATCTGGAAAAAGAATTGTGTCAGTCAAAAAAGCTGAAATGAGTCAGATCTGAAGAGCTTTATGACAGCAGGCAGAAATTCAGGGTTTCAAATTTTGGAATTTACTCAGCTGCTTTTTGGTCTTGTTTCAGTCCATATTTCTTTTCTGTGCTCCTTTCCTTCTTTTTGAAGAAGTAGTATATATTTTGTAGCATTATATGTTGGAATTCTATAGTCTGCTTTTTGATTTTGAGTTCATAGGGGACTAAAGTAAAGATATTTCCATGAGTCTCTGATGTAGGTGGGTCTTCTTTCTATGTGTTGCTTTCATAGGTTAATAAATAAAGAAACTGCTTGCCCTGATAGGTCAGAACATAGTTGGGTGGAGTCGACAGAACAGAATGCTGGGAAGAAGGGAAGTGAGTCAGACGCCATGACTCTCTGACCTGAGATGGATATAGGCTAGAATCTTTCCCGGTAAGCCACCACCTCGTAGTGCTACACAGATGACTAAATATGGGTTAAAGTAAGACGTGAGAATTAGCCAATAAGAGGCTGAAACTAATGGGCCAGCCAATGTTTAAATGAATACAGTTTCCATGTAATTATTCTGGGGCTAAACTAGCTGGGAGGGACAAAAAGCAGGCCTGCTCACCTCATCACTACAAGTCTCAGAATAGACTTTGGACTTTTAAACAGGGTTTAAACTTTTAAACTGGTTGACTATGACCACTTTTGCAGTTGAATTGAATGCATTTCTGTATTATTAAATGGTTAAAAACCTATGGGAGCCATGGCATGGAATGTGATGATTTGGATGAAAATGACCCATACAGGCCCATAGGGAGTGGCACTAAAAAGATATGGCCATTTTGGAGTAGGCATGGACTTCTTGGAGGAGGCATGTCACTGGATTTTGAGGTTTCAAATGCCCAAGCCAGGCCCAGGGGCTATCTTCCTATTTCCTGTCAATCCAGATGTAAAACTCTCAGCTACCTTTCCAGCACTATTTCTGCCTGCATGTCACCATGCTTCCTGTTGGGCCAAAATTATCTCAGAGCCTGTACCTCAAGGCCTGTAGGACAAAGAAAAGCCTTGATAAAGTTTTAAGGATAGTCTTAAAACTACTGAGTTGGGGAGAGACAGCAAAATCTAGGTAGATGCCCCTCTAGGCAGAGGAAGGGCTTGGCTGTCTCTCATTGGCTGGAAGTACCCCCACATCACACAATGTCACTTAACCTATATAAGCTGATTTTCACAGTAATAACCTGGCTTCTTGCTTTGAATTGACTCCCTATCACGTCTGATTTTCCTGCCTCATGGGGTTGCAGATCTGATTGTCCTGTGTTGTGGGGCTGTAGAATGGGCAGATAGCCCAAACACCTTTCCCTGGGGAATGAGGCTAAGGAGACCTGGAGCTTCCCACCATGATGATTCCAGACTAACCCCCTATATTGTAATCTAGACCAAATTAAATACTTTCCTTTATAAGAGTTTCCATGGTCATGATGTTTCTCCATAGCATAGTAACTCTAACTAAGACAGGAAAGGACCTCACAAGGTTCCATTTTTGGTTATGAACCTATTTACAGTCAATGACTCCTGGAAAGGAGAATCAGTTGTCTTTAGTAGTGTGTCTCCTGGTGGTGCTCCAGTGGATGACCACTACCCATATGCATTCAGGTAACTATGATTGGACTTAATGAATTATAAAATTTGAAAATGGCATTAAGTTGAGAAGTTAAGTGGGGGAGATGGAGTATACTTTGGAGGATTTGAGGACAGGTATGGGAAAGAATATGATCAAAATATATTGTATACATTTATAAAATACTTAAATAACAAAATATTATATTAAAGTAAATACTAATGTCTCCCAAAATGCAAGTCTATAGAATTCGAATGGCTTAGGATGTCAGAAGATTAACAAAGTCTATTGTTCATTTGATTTAAAGAAATAAAAATACATCATTTGGAAGAAGACTATCAAATATTAAGTGTCAAAAAACTGACTTGTACTTGTGGATTCATTGTAATATTCTCTTGAAATTGTGATATGCCTATTGTAGGAAGAGGCCATTTGGTTGTCCCAGCTGCTCAGAACCAAAATAACCACACAAAACTATATTAATTAAAACACTGCCTGGCACCATAGCTCTAGCTTTTTAGTGGTTAACTCTTACATATCAGTTTTACCCATTTTTTTTATTAATCTGTGTATTGCCATGTGGCTTTGATTTACCAGCTAAAGTTAACCCAGCATCTGTCTCTGGAAGCTCCATGAATTTTCTCAAACTCTGCCTTCCTCCTCCCATGTTATAGGCCAAGCCAGTTCTGTATATATTAACCAATAAAAGCAACACATAGACAGAAGGCCCTCCCATATAATTTTCCCTTTTCTGTTTAAACAAAAAGGAAGGCTTTAACTTTAACATAGTAAAATTACATATTACAAAACAGTTATTAAGCAAGAATTAAAGTTACAATATTTATTTCTATTTTATCTTTTATCATAACAAAGGAAAACTGTAAATATAATTATAAATTCTTCAACTCCATCATAGATTTCAGAAGGATATAATATTACCTAAGTAAACAAGAAGTGCATTGTAAGCAACTTCCAAAATTCTAGAATTGACAAAGATAGTAAATAATCTTCCATAATATTTATTTATAATTTTGACAATTGTATAAGCTTATTCAGAAAATAATATGTTCAGTGTTTTGCCTTCAAATTCAGCAATTGTATACATTTCAAACCAAATTATTTATTTCAAATACACTATAATTTTTTTTTTGCTTTTACTCACATGCACAGGACTTTGTCACCACTGCCACAATTTATTTTAGAATATCTCAAACTCATCAAATAAAGTGCAAACTTTTAAACATTAAATTCCAAATACTCCCAACTTCTTTAGTTGGTTGAATATACTACTATTCCCTTAATTTTTATTCTCTGTTTATTTCTCTTGCCCTTCCACGCTTCTTGCTTCTTCTACTTGTTCAATTTAATACGAAAGTTATTTGACTACTTCTCTATTAGGCAGTTGGCATTTTACATAATGGGAAGCTCACATTTGTTTCTGTGGCTGTGTCTTATCTTTATATATGATGTTTTCTATATTTATATATCAAGAGAAAATATGAGGACTTACTTCTTTCATCTGCCAGGCTATATTTTTATATAAATATCACAAAATTTATTTTTTTCATAAGTTGACAGATTTCACAATGTTTAGTTTTTTGTCTACTTTGAGTAATGCTGTGCTCAATATTTTCATGCAAGTCCTATCTTTTTTAAATTTGTAACACTGCTTGTGGTTAAACTCAGGGTCTTACACATGAAAAGTAAGTACTTTATCAATGACCTTCTTCCTTATGCATTTAATCTATTAAATTCACTTTCTCATTCTCTTTTTAAAGCAGATTTATTGAGAAATAATTCAAGTAGCAGGCAATTTGCCATTGAAAGACTGCAGTTCAGTTGTCTTAGTTTATTCACAGATTTATACAGCACTCAGCATAGAGATTTCAGACTATATTCATTATACCAAGTGGCTTCACAAATTTTATACATTTCAGCAGTCATTATAAAAGTTCTCTAATACCCCCCACTCTAAGGAATTACTAACCTATTTACTGAAAGAGTTGTTAGTTATAAACATATGATATTAATAGTAATATACTATTTGTGTAATTTTATGCCAGGTTATTTCCCCTTCGAATGATGTTTGGATGAACTTTGCAATGTATTGTAATGCAGAACTCTGTTTATCTCACTTACAGTTGTTAGATATTTTAATATAGAATGTAGACATTTTAATATAGGATGTTTGTCAATGTTGAGAAATTTTAGGCTGCTATTTCTCTTTATATATATATATATATATATATATATATATATATACTCTTTCGTGAGTTGTTTTTCTTTTCTCTTCCTGGTAGTCCTAATTCACCTACCTTTGTAAATTTATATGTGCCTCTTAATTTTCTGAAACATGTTCATTTTTTTAAAAATTATTTCTCTGTCTTCAGAGGCCATAAAATGCCTTATGTTTCCCTATACTTGACCCACACTGGTTTATTGATTTAAAACTTGTTGAAAATTTGTTCTAAACCATATATTATAACATTTTTCTGTACATATTCCCCTTCATTTTTTGAACTTATTAGCCCTTGTTCAGCATCAAAGGACTGAAAACTAGCTACTGATCTTTTTAGTATGCCTCTAGTTGTATGAAAGATTCTTCTTTGAGTAAGATGAATAAAGACCATTTGGGCTCTAATATCCTCATTGTGTTGTAAAGAGATTCTATGATCTGTTAAAGGGTACTGATTTGAAAGAATAAGTTGTTGAACTTTCACTCACTGCGTTTATCTGAAATTTCATTCATGCAAAACATTTGTTGAAGTATGAGATATTCTGGTTGCTGGAAACATGCTTTTATTAAGTGTGAAATGAGGAAGTAGGGCAGCCATTTATGAAGTAACTGCAACTTTGTGTCAGCTTGTCTCACTAGAATATTATTCTGATTTAAATAAACTTTTGAGACTTCTTCCAATGGAAGTTAATGACAATGTCAAATGTTGGAAAATTTAATTCATATTAAAATGGTAGTCATACCATTTCCTTGTTCTAATATGAGAATGAAATCAAAGCTTTAGTTTTGTAGTCATATGTTCTATACATTTTATACATTTAAGTTTTTATATATTATACATGCTTTAATGGTGTTTTGTCTAAATTTGATATAGAAAAGTTGAAAATATTTTCTTTTAAGCTTTATACTTCAATTCTTTGGTATTTGTAAAGTGCTATACATTTAATTCATTTCCTCCTATGTCAGTACTGATAAAATTTTAGTCTGCCACAGGTTAAAAGAGTATTCCTTTAGCAATGAAATAAAAACCATGGTTTGTAATAAACATCATCATGTTAATAGGAATAATTGATTTTTCTATTGTATTGCATATTTAAATTGCCAGTTCACAACCTTCAACAATTACACTGAAGCTTGAAAGCTTTTCATTTACTCTAGAGTTTAGAGAACTGAAATACTAGCTTTTGGAGCTTCATAAAATTCTATCTTTCCTCTGATGTTTTCTCTTCTTTCCTTATCTGATAAATTTTTAGCAAGTTTCTAATAAACTATTTTTTCCAGGCAATCATATTGGAAATCATTTGGGAGAAACTTACTAAAGATTGTATTTTCTGCATTTGAATATCTCATAAACTTTGTTTCATCTTAGAAATAGTAAATACTTTCTATAAATCAAAGAATTTTAATTTAAACAATCATATTAAGTATTAAGCAAAAGTGTTTTTTAATTATGAAATGAATTTGTGACACTTATCTTCTACACAAACTTGTTCTCAAATTTTTGTTAGACTGCTTGATCTACAATTATGTATTGATATAGATAGATAGGCATATAATAATAGATAATGTTGATATACACAATTTTTTCAAATTCATAAATTGCAATAGCGTTTAAGTACAGAAAAGAATAAAACTTTTGTCATGGAATTTTATAACTGCAGAAATTAAACTAAAACACATGGAGAAAGTAGCTGCTATCACCACATTTACATTGTTGTGCAGTGGTATCACATACTTTAAATCCTGGCTCTTGGAAAGAAAATATAGACTCTTCTATTGAGGCCAGCCTAGTCTACAGAGCTACTTCCAGTATAACTAGGGTAGTTATGCAGAGAATCCCAGTCTCAACCCCCCCCCAAAAAAATCAAAACTTTTAGGTTTTCTACCAGCTTCTATTATTTATTTTGTCTCATTAGACAATGAAAAAGCCACCATCATTATATGGACTTATCCCTTAGAAATAACATTCTGGGCCAGGTGGTGGTGGAATATGCCTTTAATCCCAGCACTCAGGAGGCAGAGGCAGGAGTATCTCAAAGAAACACAGAGAAACTCTGTCTTGAAAAACAAAAAGAAATAACATTCTGCCACATTTTGATGAATTAATTAAATTCAGAATTAGTGACCTTTCTTGTTGCACTTGATAATTGCCATTTAACAGTGACTATTGATAAATCTAATTAGTAAAGATTGTCTTTTGTTGATCGAAAGTCTGAGACATTGTCAAATTTTCCTTTTTGAGACAACTTTTGAAAAGTTGTTCAGGCTTTCCATTAAGAGTTTCTAAATTGTGAGCACTGGAATGAGAGCTATAGCACAATTTCTAGCTTAAGGAATCTGAAAATTTTAATTCATTTTAATAAAAGATTTTCATATATCTTTATCAGTATACTTTACTTATGTTTATCCAATCACTATCTTCTCTTTTTCCCACCTCCCTCCACACTGATTCCATTCATTTTTAAAACTTAGGATGGATGTTCATGGCCTTGATTCTGATGCAGTCACTTTGCAGTTATAGTTTAGCAAACCAGACCACACTCACATCAAGAGTCACATAAAGAACACACCTCTTTTCAAACAAATAAAAAAAAGCACACAGCTCTATGCTTGCAGTTCTTCTTTGGTAATTTGTAGTTAAATACCATCTAGAGGATATTCTTGACCATAAAAAAAGTAAACCCATCCTGAATATGTTTTAGGTATTCACAGAACAAGGCAAACTCTGTTTTCAGAAGGAACTTTTAGATAAAATTCCCAATTTCTTACTCTATGTCTATATAAGATTGGTCATTCATATAGGAAAAATCAAATTTGCCATTGAAGAAAGTATACAGTCTGCAAAGACATTAATAATTTAAGCTTGCCCATCAAAACAAAATACTGATACTTTGTCCTTAATAACAAAATCTCTTTCCCAAATATTTATAGCAAGAATCCCAATTTGTTCTAAATATTCTATTCCTTTTCAGTGTATTAACTCTGTACTCTCATTTAAAAATGAAAGCCTTGCTACTCTGTTATTAGAATGTTTTTTTTGTTTTATTGTGTGTTTGTTTGCCTCTGTATGTGTGTTTTTCTCTCTCCATCCCTTTCTCTCTCTCTTTCTCTCTCTCTCGCTGTGTGTATGTGTGTGTCTGTGTTATTTCTTTTTAGTTCTTGAATGAAATTCTTGGATGCAACCAGTCTGGACAAAAACTCTCAGTAGCAATTCTATATATTGAATTTTTACCAGAAAGATTGAAACCAGATGTCTTCAAAATGTCACTTCAAAAATTCATAAAATGTGTACTGTTGACAGAGAGAGGGCTTGCTTTTCGTCCCAGCCACCTGGCTAGCTTACACCCAAATTAATCACACAGAAACTGTATTAATTAAAACACTTCTTGGCCATTACCTCTAGCCTTCTATTGGCTAACTCTCATATCTTGATTTAACCCATTTCTATTAATCTGGGTTCACCACGAGGTTGTGGCTTACCGGGAAAGATTTAGCAAGTCTGATTTGGCATCTCCATGGCAGCTCTCTCTCTCTCTGACTCTGCTTTCTTCCTCCCAGAATTCAGTTTTTTCTTCTCCACCTACCTAAGTTCTGTCCTATCAGACCAAGCAGTTTCTTTATTGATTAACCAATGAAAGCAACACATAAACCAAAGGACCTTCTATACCAGTGTACCTTATTTTGAGGGTTCCTAAATTAATAGCCAATATGATAATTTCATATATACACTCTGTTCTCTATTCTAGAAACATTTTAAGACTTGATTCTAAATGTAGCTGTTTTTAATTATGATATAATCATTTGTTCTGGATAAATTGTTCTGTGCCCTTGAAGACATATTGCTTTCGTTGTCAATAAAAAGTTGATTAGCTGATCACTAGGAAGGATTTACAGGGCATAGAGAATACTGAAGAAAAGGAAGGGTGTATGGGGAAATGGCAAGGGACACAGAACAAGCAGGATGGGAAGTATGTAGATAAGGTAAATGAGCCTTAGGGCAACACATATATTTAAAGAAATGGGTTAATTTAAGTTATAAAAGCTAGCTAAAACAAGCCTAAGCTATTGGACAAGCACTTATAATTAATATTAAGTCTCTATAAAGTTATTTGGGTAATGGCTGACAGGACTGATACAATAGGTAGTTTAGATAGAAATCTCATACTACAAACAGTGGTCCACCATTGGTCAATGTGGGTCCACATAAAACCTGATAAATCTTTTAAACACACAAAATTAGAGCCAAACCTGACTTCCTCGTCTCATAGTCTCATGCCAGCTGCAGTACAGCAATGTGTCCCCTAGCAGCTGGATGAATAATGGAGCCAGCTGCCAACACTCATATCCTACCACAATGCACTAAGCTGAGCAGTAATGGCACCTGACATAACAGTTTAAGATTTGTCTCATGCAATCAACAAATAATATAGATGCTCAGTAAAGATAGATCCAATGGGGGTAAAACCTCTGAATATGTTGCAGTGTATTTAAACATATACATAGACTTCGGAGTGAAATGAGAAAGGATATATACATACAGTCATAGACTAATTTTTAAAAAAAATAGTAAAGCTTTTAGAATGAATAAAATAATAAAAATATAGAATAAGCCACATAATGATGGGAAATACACAGGGAGTCTGGATTCTGAATGCTGTGCTATCTTTGAATTTTTTGATTGTTGGTCAGTTATCCACAACTGCTAAGACACATCGGATTATGAGGACTGCTGGAATAAACCAACCTATATATTTAAAAAATGTCTTGACTTTAAAATGGAGGTCAATTAATATCTGGGTTTTGGGAAGAATTTGAGTATTTGTTGTCACAGAAAACAAAAGGCTATGGATTCATTCAAGGGTATAGATAATCAGGTTTGATTGAGGAATAAACTTTAAAAGTACTGGTTACATACATAAATAAATAAACATAAAAAAATCTTATGAGACATATGGTGTATATTTTACCTGTTCAAACATAAAAAAAAAATCTTTGGCTGACTTGTGTACAATCTACTCTCTCTATTTGTGTTAATTCAGATATGTATGTTACCTTTAAAAGTTTATATGTTCTCAGAGTAAGAAGACCAGACACCAAAAAAAAAAAAAAATGGATGGCCCAGGTGATCAAGAATTTAGAACAGCTTCAAGGCTGCAGGCAGGGATGATCCAACCTTACACAATATTCCAGGCAAGAAAACAATTAATATTTTTTCAGTGTTCCTCAAAATATGCCAGTTTCCCCAGACAACAGGAAGCAGTCTAGAAAACAAACTATGCCCACATTCCCAAAAAACGGGTTGTGAATGTTTTTTATCATCTAAAAGTGGTCAGTCACAAGTTGGTATTTGTCATAGCCAGTTATAAAAGCTAGACAAAGGATTTAAATTCAAAAATCCCTTTCTAAAGGAAAAAAAGGGGGGGGATGCGATATAGAAATGAGGAGATAAAAAGGTAGATTATTGAATCTACTTTAATAAAAAAAAACAGCTATTAATCTCAAGATATTTTAGATTGATGTGGATTTTGGCTAATTGATGAAAGTTTAAAGTTATTTTTGCTATATTATATGCATGTTACTTCTTTTGTTTGGGGTAATGGGCTTATGTAACTCATTAAAATATGTAATGTATAATTAAAAATACAGATTAATAGTCATCTATAATAAACAAACTTTTAGTCATATTAGGTAAGTTCTCAAGATTAAAGAATATATATCAAGGTAGATAGAATGTATCTTCAAATACTCCAAAGTAGTACATCATATGGCATTTAATATGCTTAATAACGTAAATTCTTTATGACAGTGAGACACGTCTGCTCCTGACAGCACCAATCTTCAATTTTGATAATGCTCATCAAAATACCTCCATATGGAGTTTGTTTTATTTGTGGTATTAGCTAGTTCTTTGGTCATATAAACTGTGTTTGCCTCAATAGCTGACTATCATAATATCTAATTATATAATGATATTTTATATCAGTATATTCCCCAAAGTGGACCAGCAGGATGTAAAAGAGAGCAAATGTCAAACTCTGCCAAGACAAGTTTCAGTAGTCCATCAATATTTTATAATTTTCAAAAATATCTCTCAGCTATAATAGGCCTATAGGCCAAAGTTAGATGCCACAATATTTTAGAAGATCTTTGGATGACTCTCCAAGCTGCCAGATGTCCCTGTTGTTAGGTAATATTATAAATTTCTGGAGTCTTTGATGGAGTTAAGGACTAAATAAGTAGAGTTAAAATTTTCCTTAGTTATAATAAAAAATGAGTTAGATATAAATTTTAGGTTCCAAAAATAAGATGATAGAATAGTATCTCTAAATTTTGTCAAAACTAAATGTACTAGATTTTGTAGCTGTAATTTTGACTTGATAACTGTTTTTGTTGTATATAACTTTACTATGTTAAAGTTAAAAACTTCCTTTTTATTTAGACAAGAAGCAGAAAATGCTATGGAATAATTCTTCTATTAGTGAGAAGATATGTTGCTCTCCTTGTTAATAAAAAGCTGGTTTCTGATGGCTAGGCATGTGGGAAGTACAAAGATGAGGTAAATGAACCAGGGGTCAAAACATAGATTATTAAAAACGAGTTAATTTAAGTAATAAGAGATAGTTAAAAGCAAGACTATGGTATAAGATGTTAATTTGTACCTAATACTAAGACTCTGTATGGTTATTTGGGGAACAGTTACTGGGTCAGAACTCATTAGTGGTTTAGGCAGAAAACTCTGCCTACAGCCTTTAATTGTTAACTTGATACATTTTAGAATACCTGGGCTTGCCTGTGAACTTGTCTATGGAAGATTGTCTTAATTAAACAAATTGATGTGGAAAAATGAAACACACTGGGAATGGCACCATTTCTTGGGTAAGGCTGTTCTGAACTATTTACCAATGGAGAAATCAAGCTGAGATCAAGCAAAGATGGTGTAGGAGGTCCTTCTTTCTATACACAGAGATATTTCCAGGCTATGACTCTAAATGAGTCATAGTGTTGGATAAATGTATGTATGCTTGAAAGAGAGAAGAAAAAAGATTATAGAGAGTCATAAAATAAAGCTAATGCTTAAAAACGGTAAAGTCTTTAAAGAGACAGAGTACAGATAATCATAGATTAAAAGGAGTAAAAAAATAAGCCACATAAAGATGGAGAGTACTTAGAGAGTCTGGATTATTCATATTATTGTGTTTTTGTTAAATTTTTTGCCTGTGAATGAGCTAAGAACAGAGAGACATTTCATTGTATGGGCTGCTAAGCTAAGCCAACATGTATATTACAAAGGTATCTTGACCTCAGAATTTGGGTCTAAAAACATGTTGCTTGGGAAAAGAGGTTCTTCTTTTGTTTTCACAGAAGATGAGAACTTGTGGATTGCATCCAGACAAATATCATTTCATGGACCATCGCCCCATAAAAGCTTGCTGTGAGTCACCCAACTGCTGACTGAGATGAACCTAGCACACAGGATATACCATGAAAGACCCAATTAACAGCACCCCCAAACAGCAAGAAGCAGTATGGACAAAACTACACCCATATTCCCAAATATTGCTTATTAATGTTCTTTTACATTTAAAGGGGGATATGCAATAGAGATAAAAATTTTGCTTTGATATAGGACTTGGTTTATTGATACAAATTTAATGTCTATTTTTATATGTATATGTATTTCTGATCTTGATTAAGATATTGTGTTTGTGAAGCTCATTTAAAAATGTAATGTATTATTAAGAAATATAGGTTAATAGAAAATTATCAATCTTGTAATCATGTTAGATTTTCTAGATATATTTCAGTTAGTTAGGGATATTAGATATTCTTCAAATATTTCAAAGACCTTCAGAATATGGCATTTAAAATGTTTAAGAACTTAACACTTTTCATGACAGTGATATACATCTGCTCCTGGTAGCAGAAGCTACTTCAAGAAGAAGATGGGCATCAAAGAGGCTCCTTATGGAGTTGGTTAGCCATTTGGACAAGAAACTGCTCTTGCCTGGACTGCTTAACTGGACATGCAGGACCTGTAGGTAAATGAATACTAAACTTGCCCCAATGGTACAGAAGAAATTTGGGTGACTGTCCAGGCAGCAAGATGTCTCTGTCAATTCAGAATTTTGGAAGTTGTTTATAGTACACTTCCCGATTACTTAGGCAATATTATATCCTTCTGGAGTCTTTGATGGAGTTGAAGAATATATAGTTATTGTTATAGTCTTCCTTTGTCATGATAAAAGATAAAGTAGATATAAATATTATAACTGCAATTCTTGCTAGAATTTTACTATATTAAAGCATTTCTTTTTGTTTAAACAGAAAAGAGTAAATGGTGTAGGAGGTGTTGCTTGTATTGGTTAATGAGTAAGAAAACTGCCTTGGCCTGATAGGGCAGAACTTAGGTAGGCAGAGAAGAGGGAACTGAATTTTGGGAGGAAGAAAGCAGATTCAAGGGATGTGATGGATTGGCTGCCAGAAATAGACATGCTTTGCTGGTAAGCCACTGCCACATGGCGATACACAGATTAATAGAAATGAGTTAAATTAGATTATAAGACTTAGTCATAAGAAGCTAGAGCTAATGGGCCAAGCAGTATTTTAATTAATACAATTTCGGTGTGGTTATTTCAGGGCTAAGATAGCCAGGCAGCCTGAACAAACAAGCAGGCCCTCTGCTAACACAAGGACGTGTTTGTGTATTCATTTCTTGTTTTAAGAGGCCACTTGTTTGTTCCTGGCTACTTAGCCCGAAAACAATTACACAGAAACCACGTTATTTGCAATACTGTTTGGCAAGTAGCTTAAGCATATTTCTGGCTAACTTATACATATAAGATACACACACACATTTATAGCTTAAATTAACCCATATCTATTAATCTGTGTATCGCCAAGAAGCTGTGGCTTACTGGGTCTAGTTCTGGTGACTGTCTCTGGCAGTTCTACATGTTTTTTTCTAACTTTGCCTTCTTTCTCCCAGCATTCAGTTTAGTTTTCCCCCACCTAGCTAAATTCTGCCTTGCTATAGGACAAAGCAGTTTCTTTATTCATTAACTAATGGGAGTCAAAGCATACAGAGGGGAATCTCACCTCACCAATTTGTGCTAGCTAAATCCACATAAAACCTAAGAGGTCTTGAAAAATTCTAGACACTAAAAAACAAAGTTTAGCTGCATTTTTTTTTTCTGGATGGTCTCTCCTTTCTGGAAGCATATTGCAACTCTATTAAGAGAGGTTTTTCTGATTCAGTGGTAGCAGAAAAAAAAGCCACATGGTTTTGAAACAGTGGCTTTCTGGCCATGCTGCCAGCACAAACTTTGACTCTTTCAGGAAGCCAAGTGCCTGAATGAGGTTAGTGGGAAATGTGCTGCAAGTTAATTGGTGGCAGCATGGACCAACTGGTTACCAGCATGATGATGGTTCCCACCTAGTAGTTTAAGTCACTGACTGGATCACTGTCATGTTGGACTGGGTTGAGCCAAAAGGCAAATTGGCCTTACTTCTAGCAATGTTACTTAGCATTTTAAGATGCACTTCTGGACAGAAAATTATTTCAGATACACAATAGGACAGAATCAGACATAAGGGACCCCTAAACAAGACACAATGTGTTTAAAACATGTTTGTAAGCTTGGCAGAGGGAAGAAAAAGTGTATAGAGAGATAAAAATAAGTAAATTGTGAAGGCGTAAGTCACTAACAATACCACACCAGTTTCTAATTATTATTAACAGGATTGTATTTATTAAAAAGGGAAAAAACTTACAGATCACGGTCCCAGCCCTCCGTGCAACCAGGAAGGGAGTCTAGTCGCCAGCGGAGCAGGAAGTCAAGAGAGCGAACGGAGGGAAGTAGTAACTTTATGAAAGGGGGGGAGGCCACGCCCCCATGGGCTGGTATCTTAGCAGCTATTGGTTGGAGGAGCGGAAGGACCTCCCGCAGCACCTCCCCCTTTTGTTTAAATAAGAGAGTTCTAAACCTACTACGAAATTATATACAATAAGTACAAATATCCTATTCTAACTAGCTTAGGTCTTGTATAATAAAGAATTTGGCCAAGTCATGAGAGAAAAGTAACTACATTTATAGTCTTCAACCCCATCGAAGATCTGAGAAGGGAAATAATGTTACCTGGGTAATTAGGAAATTCAGTAAAACAACTTCCAAAACATACAGCAAATCACAGAGACAACTAGCTACCTGGGCAATCACCCAAAGTCACGTTTGCAGCGTTGAAGCAACCAGCTTTGGCTAAGGCCTAACATAACTGACATACCATTTTCAAAGGCAGTCAACTTTTCAAAACTATCTTACCCTGTCTTAGCAGGATATGACAGTCCTGTTTTATCCATTGATGCACGCTCTGTATCTCTGTCAGTGGTTGAGGTATGGGCATTTCTTTGCCCCAAGGCCAGTTCTGCCAAAAAGAAAGGCTCCAGGTGGAGTGTCTTTAGTGCTCAACATTCTCTCGGGAATAGAGCGGTGTTGCCAGGAGCAATTGTGTCTCACTACCACAAAACTCTGAGTTAGATTAAAGGCCATTTTCTACAGCTCTTTGAAGAGGTTGAAGATTATCTATCTATACTGAATATAATCTCTATATATCTAAAGAACCTGATTAGTCTAATTATAAATGACAAACTTAGATGACTATTAATCTATATAATTCTCAATATCTATCTAACTTAAAGACTAAAACAATAAACAACTGTGAAACAAATGAGGACAATGACCTCCAAATATAAACAATGTACAAACATACATTGCAATATGGTAAATATATATCAATACACAAACAATATATAAGTATCTCAATCAGAGGTAGAAATGTACACTGCAATATGGTAAATACATACAATATATATATCAATACAATATATGTCAATACATAAAAAATATTTTAAACAGAGGTAGAAACATGCATGCATACAATATTTGTCTAAAAACAGCAACTCACAATTACAAATCTATTATCCCATCATTCCCTTTTTTTTTTTTTTCAATATGATCCCTGAGCTTATAAAATTCCTCCCCCAACCTCCCAACCCCTAAATGATGTTCCTAAACCCAGGGGCAAACTTTACTGGGAGAGGGGACGTCGTCCTCTAGAATTACTTCCAGCTGTTATGGGGGCGACGTTCTTTCTGGGGGATCCTGTGAAAGTAAAATGATGGTTAAATTTCAAGATCAATGCCTTTTAAAATTGCAAATAGTCTCTGAGTATTTTGTGGAGGTCTGGCCAGAATGTTGTATAAGATGTGCACCATTTCAGCTAACCAAGTTGGGATCGTCTTGTGCAGCTGGTACCCAAAACAGGTCTTGTAGTAGCGCTATCAGTATCATGACATCATATCAGCCAGGTAGAGTTGTTGTTGTGGGGCCCCATCTTCTTCCTGGAAACTTCAAATGTCACTTCAGGAAAGACTCATTGTTCATTGTAAAAAACTTAAAACATTAATCATATAGACATATATAGACATATATATATATATATTCAATGAAAGGCATGATAGATATACTCAATGAAAGGTATGATAGATATGAAGAAAAGCAAAGATGTTTTCTAAACTCATATTTCTTTCTGTCCCATATCATGGCTCTTGACATGAGACAGAAACTCCAGAAACTCTGGGTTTTTCTCTTACTAACAGGCTTGGAATTGGAGAGGGACTGAGCCAGAGTCCAACTTCAAAACCATCTCTATGAATTTAGAAATATGGTTTACTATATATATATATATATATATATATATATATATATATATTTATTTATTTACTTACACAACTCATTCAGTTTTCTTGATATTTCCTATTGGGCAGGTATTTTTCCATCTGTCAGTATCCAAACATCCAGGGTCCCTTGAGTTTTTCAATGATGAGTGTTTTCCTGTGGAGATAAGAACAGAACCCTGCCCCCATTCTATGTTTTTCTTACCACCTGTATGAATATCATTTTGTGGATGAGTTGTCATTTCTCCTTTCCAAGAGGTTTCTCCTCTTCAAATCGAAACTTTATTAATTTTGATGGTATCCATAATTTTTCTTCTCCTGTGGAAACAAGAGCAAAACCCCTTCCCCAACGTAGCACATCTCCTGGCTTCCATTGAGAGGTCAGCATATCTTTGAAATAAATCGGTTGATTTAGTTCAGCAGACTTTTCCATTATCCAATGTCTTTCTGCTGCTGTTGTTCCTTTCTCATTAGCGTTAAGAAAATTCAAGGTTAATAAAGCATTATGTAATCTATTTCTGGGGGTATTTTCAGTCCCTTTCTGTTTGTTCAGCATATCCTTTATAGTACGATTCGATCTTTCTATAACTGCCTGACCTGTAGGATTATTTGGTATACCTGTAATGTGTTTTATATTATAATAATCAAAAAAGCGTTTCATTTTCTTAGATACATATGCTGGACCATTATCTGTCTTTATTTGTGCAGGTATACCCAATGACGGCCATAACTTCCAATAAATGTGTGATTACTGAATCAGCCTTTTCTGAGCTCAGGGCAGTAGCCCATTGAAAACCTGAATACGTGTCTATGGTGTGATGTACATATTTTAATTTACCAAATTCCATAAAGTGGAACACATCCATCTGCCAGATTTCATTTCTCTTAGTACCCTTTGGGTTACTCCCTGCAGGCAACGGTGTTTGATTATAGAAAGAACAAGTAGGACATCTCTTTATAATGTCCTTAGCTTGTTGCCAAGTAATGGAAAATTCTTTCTTTAGGCCTTTACTATTGACATGATGCTTCTTATGAAATTCTGAGGCCTGCAACACACTTCCGATCAATAATTGATCAATCTCAGCGTTGCCTTGGGCTAGAGGACCAGGCAGACCTGTATGGGACCGGATGTGTGTTATGTACATTGGACAAAGCCTGTTTCTGATTATGTCTTGTACCTGGATAAACAATGAAGTCAACTTTGTGTCATCTGGTATAAATTCAGCAGTTTCAATATGTAAGATAACTCTTTCTGCATATTGTGAATCTGTAACTATATTAAGAGGTTCTTTAAAATCCCTTAGTACCATAAGAATGGCATATAATTCTGCCTTCTGGACAGAATTATAAGGGCTTTGTTCCACCTTACTCAATTCATCTGACTTGTAACCTGCTTTCCCTGATTTATTTGCATCAGTATAGAATGTACGAGCTCCAGTTATTGGAGCATCACGTACAATTCTAGGAAGAATCCAAGAAGTTTTTTTTATGAGGTTAAGTCTAGCACTTTTGGGATAATTGCTATTAATTTCTCCCAAAAAATTAGCGCAAGCTCTTTGCCACGGTTCATTGTCTTCCCATAACTATTTTATTTCTTCAGTAGTAAAAGGCACTATAATTTCTGCTGGGTCTATACCTGCTAGTTGACGAAGTCTCAGTTTACCTTTTATGATTAATTCAGAGGCTTTTTCCACATAAGTTTTTAATTTTTTACTTGGTTTATTAGGTATAAATATCCACTCTAAAATAATATCTTCCCTCTGCATTAGAATCCCTGTAGGAGAAATTCTGGAAGGCAATATGACTAGGATGCAGCTAAGATTTGGGTTCACCCTATCCACATGTGCCTCCTGTAATTTTTCCTCAATCATTGTCAGTTCCTTTTCTGCTTCAGCTGTTAGTTTTCTTGGACTATTTAAATCTTTATCACCATCTAAGGTTTTGTTTAAATGAACTATTAGATCAGGTGTTATCCCAACAGCTGGTCATAGACTGGAAATGTCTCCTAACAATCTCTGGAAGTCATTAAGAGTCTTTAACTGGTCTCTCCTAATTTGTGCCTTTTGCGTTTTAATTTTCTCTAACCCTATTCTGTAACCTAGGTAACTAATAGAATTTCCTCTTTGAATCTTTTCAGGGGCAATTTGTAATCCCCACCTAGGCAAGACTTTCCTTACTTCTTCAAACATCCTTTCTAAAGTATCTTTATTTGAATAAGATAACAAGATGTCATCCATGTAATGATAAACGATGGACTTCGGGAATTGTTTACGAATTATTTCCAATGGCTTACTTACAAAATATTGGCACAATGTAGGACTATTGAGCATACCCTGTGGGAGGACAGTCCATTGATATTTCCTATTAGGCTGAGAATTATTATAAGTTGGCACTGTGAAGGCAAATTTTTCTCTATCCTTTTCTTGTAATGGTATAGTAAAAAAACAATCTTTCAAATCAATAACTATAAGAGGCCATCCTTTTGGTAACAGAGAAGGCAAAGGGATTCCAGATTGTAGTGGGCCCATAGGTTGAATTACTTTGTTGACAGCTCTTAAATCTGTCACCATTCTCCATTTACCAGATTTCGTTTTTACAACAAACACAGGAGAATTCCAAGGGCTGGTTGATTCTTCAATATGGTGAGCATCTAGTTGCTCTTGCACCAGCTGTTCCAATGCCTGCAATTTATCTTCAGCTAGAGGCCACTGTTTAATCCATATTGGCTTCTCAGTCAGCCATTTTAAAGGTAGGGCTGTTGGTACCTCTAAAGGTTTGGTATTTGCTGTATGTTCTTGTACAGCCTGAATGGCTGGTGACCTTTTTCTATAATACTTCATCATATCTTTCCCAGAATTATGAGTTCCTGGAACTACAGGAATGTTAATCTGGGTATTTCATTGCTGTAGCAGGTCACGGCCCCATAAATTAATTGCAATATTGGCTATATATGGCCTTAGTCTTCCTATTTGCCCTTCAGGCCCTATGCATTCAACCCATTTTGTGCTTTGTTTTACACGAGATAGGGTTCCAATTCCCAGAAACTGAACATCTACCTCTTGAAGAGGCCAACTCGGATGCCAAGATTCTGGGGTAATGATACTTACGTCCGCACCTGTGTCTAATAAGCCTTCAATAAAAGTGCCATTTATACAGACTTTTAGCTTTGGTCTTTGATCGTTAATAGAAGTCTGCCAAAATATACGTTTACTCTATCCTACTGGGTTTTTTGACTCATTCTCCATGCATAATTTATCATTTAGACCAGTATTACTTTTTACAGCAGAAATTGCAGCTTTTAATTTTCTTGGTGAGGCATGTTCTCCACTGTGACTGGGAATGACTGGGCCACTGTTGGCTTGGGGGCCTGCGAGAGGCCCCTCAAGGAGTTTCCCGATGGTATCGGGTTGCCTTGTTTGTCTGTTGTTGACCTGCATTCGTTGGACCAATGTCGGCCTTTACCGCATCTCCTACATATACCTGAAGGCCTAGGTCTCCTATTTTTGTCATTCCCAGAGGAGATATTATTCCTAGAAATTCTGTGCCTGCAATCCCTTTTTAGATGTCCTAATTTACCACAATTAAAACACCTGGCAGTTTGATGTCTCCTCATTGCTGTGGAAATTGCTTCTCCTACCCAAGATTCATCGTTATAGCTAAACATCTCAACATTCATCGTATGCTGAATCCATTCATCCATAGGTGCTGATCTAGACTTTAAAGGCCCAATTATCTTTTTGCATTCTATGTTTGCATTCTCAAAAGCTAGAGATTCAAGAAGTATTCGTCTAGATTCTGGGTCTGTTTCCCCTATGTCCAGAGCCTTAATTAATCTTTGCAAAAAGTCAATAAAGGGTTCTCTCTGTCCCTGCCTAATTCTGGTATATGATTCAACCCTTTTTGTTGGATCTTGTATCCTATTCCAAGTATTTAATGCTGCTTGGTGACATAGAGACAGTACTTCATCGTCATAAAGAGCTTGGACCTGTGGATCAGCATATTCTCCTGCACCGAGAATTTGATCTTGGGAAACCTCGACACCTTTTGCTCTTCCTTGCTGTTCCATATGTTTGGATTCTTCTCTGAAATAAATTCCAAACATCAAGGAAGGTCCCTTATCTAAAACTGCAGACACTAACTGATGGAAATCATAGGGGGTAGCTCTAGCATTAGAAGCCCAAGTTTTTATCATTTCCTTTACATATGCATTGTGCAAGCCAAAATTAACAATAGCCTGCTTAATTTCTTTTAGATTATTCATTGCTATTGGCATCCATCTAGCTTCTCTGACTCCCTTTGAGCCTTTAGAAGTTGACGCTTTGTCAGAATTAAGTATAGGGTATGCCGTTAAAACCTTGGGTAAGCCAGTTCTAATAGCTGGTGTTGTCATTGTATCCTGTCCTTGTGCCTTCTTACTCTGTTCACCAGCTCCAATAATTTCTTCAATCATTTCAAGTCTTTTTATTATTGTCTTTATTATTGCCTTTTCTGAATCCTGAATCTCCTGACCTGCATGAGTTTCTAATAAAGATAGTATGATTCTTGGGAGTGCCATATTTTTCCTAAATGATAGAATATTCAAAAGAATACTGAAACTTAGTAACCAGTAAATTAAGTTATTCTCATAGTCATATAAACTTTGCATGATATATCTCACTGTATTGGCTGCCAAAACAGTGAAATTCATGTTGGAAACAAAATCTGCCATATTACCTGTTATCCAGCAGGTGGCGCTGTTGCCAAATCGTGACGAAAACGGGGTCGGTCTAGTGTTAAAAACTGGGAAACGCAAATTGCTCAACAAAGTAAATGTAATTAAATCAATTCCGTACACGGAACCCTAAACCCAGAATCCAAGGGTAGAGAAGAGTAACCCAGAAGCCGTGTATGCCTCCACGTGACAGAGTCACCCTGAGGGGTTATAGTTTAAATCCACGTGGGGAGGCAGATGATAGGGTGTGTGGGGACTTGAAGTGGGGAAAATATAAAGAACTGCTGGCTCCACGCACAAGGCACAGGCCACAAGGCTGCCGCAAGGCACAGGCCACAAGGCCGCAACAAGGCACAGGCCTCGGAGGCTTGCGCCAGCCAAGCCGAACTCGGGCCGGCCGGCAGCCAGCGGAGCGGGGAAAGGAGAGGTCCTAAGAGCCCCCACGTTCGGGCGCCAGATGAAGGCATAAGTCACTAACAATACCACACCAGTTTCTAATTATTATTAACAGGATTGTATTTATTTAAAAGGTCATGGTCCCAGCCCTCTGCGCAACCAGGAAGGGAGTCTAGTCGCCGGCGGAGCAGTCAAGAGAGTGAACGGAGGGAAGTAGTAACTTTATGAAAGGGGGGGAGGCCACGCCCCCATGGGCTGGTATCTTAGCAGCTATTGGTTGGAGGAGCGGAAGGACCTCCCGCAGCAAAATTGTTTCTTTTTTAAAAAGTATTTAAAGAGACAGAGTATAGACATTCAGATTAAAGGAGTAAAGAAAAATAAACCACATAAAGACAGAAAATACACAGAGAGTCTAGATTATGTATATTAAGGTATTTTCTTTGAATTTTTTTATTTTTCCATTCAAAAATTTCCACTTCCACCCCTTCCCCCATTTCCCTCCAGCTCCTCCACTCACCCTCCTCCCTCCCCCTTGAGTTCCAAGAGAGGGCAGGGTACTCTGCCATGTGGGATGTCCAAGGCTAACCCCTCTCCATCCAGGCCTAGGAAGGTGTGCATCCAAACAGACTAGGGTCCCAAAAAGCCAGTACATGCAGTAGAAACAAGTCCCAGTGCCATTATCAATGGCTTCTCAGTCAGCCCCCATTGTCAGCCACATTCAGAGAGTCTGGTTTGATCACATACTCATTCAGACCCAGTCAAGCTGGATTTGGTGAGCTCCCACTAGATCAGTGGCTACACAAGTTTGCATTCCCACCAGCAATGGATGAGTGTTTCTCTTACTCCATATCCTCTCCAGCATAGGTTATCATTGGTGTTTTTGATTTTAGTCATACTGACAGGAGTAAGATGGTATCTCAGACTTGTTTTGATTTGCATTTTCCTGAAAGCCAAGGAAATTGAACATGTCCTTAAGTATCTTTTGGCCATTTGAAATTCTTCTGTTGAGAATTCTCTGCTTAGTTCAGTATACCACTTTTTAATTGTTTTATTTAGAATTTTAATGTCTAATATCTTGAGTTCTTTATATATTTTGGAGATCAATCTTTTGTCTGATGTGGGGTTGTTGAAGTTTTTTTTTCCCCCATTCAGTAGGATGCCTTTTTGACTATGTCCTTTGCTCTACAGAAGCCCCAATGATACAGAATAGCTCCTGGTGACTATCCAGGTAGCAAGATGTCTCTGTCAATTCCAGAGCTTTGGAAATTTCTTACAATACACTTTCTGTTTACTTGGGTAATATTATATCCTTCTGGAGTCTTTGATGGAATATTTAATCCTTCTGGAGTCTTTGATGGAATATTATATCCTTCTAGAGTTTTTGATAGAATTAAAAAATAGATAGGTATAATTATAGTTCTTTTTATTTATGATAAAAGATAAAGCATATATAAATATTATAACTATAATTCTTACTTGATACCTGTTTTGTTATATGTAATTACTTTGTTCAAGTTAAAACCTTCCTTTTTATTTAAACAGAAGAGGGGAGGTAATGTGGGAAGTCCTTCTGTATATGTATTGCTTTTATTGGTTAATGACTAAAAAAACTGTCTTGGTTCGGCACATGGTAGAACAGAGGTAGGTGGGGAAAACTAAGCTGCATGCTGTGAATACCGCTGGTTAGTGAATAAAGAAACTGTTTTGACCTATAGCAAGACAAAATTTAGCTTTGCAGAGAAAACTAAACTGAATTCTGGGAGAAAGAATGCTGAGTCAGGAGAAGCCATATAGTTTTGCGGGAGACAGATGTCGGAACTTTACCAAGTAAGCCTCAACCATGTGGCAGTACACATATTAATGGGGATGGGTTAGTTTAATGTATGAGTTAGTCAGAAATACACTTAAGCTATTAGTCAAAAGTATTGCAAATAACATGGTTCCTGTGTGAATATTTCAGGGCTGAGCAGCTGGAAACAAAAAAGCAGCATCTTACAATAATTTCTCTCTACTCTTCACTGCTGGTCTGATGTGACTAGATGTTTGAAGTTTCTGACTGATTTCTCCACATTAGTGGACTTTATCTAACCTGGAATAATAAAATAAAATAAAATCCCCTATTTACACTTTGCTTTTTGTCATAATATTTTATAACAACAGCAGAAATTAAACTAAAACACATGAGGATTATGTAGAGAGTAGCTTCCATCACTTCTTTTACATGGCAACAGCATCAAATAGATTCAATTAAGTAACTCAGAATATTTTTATTGAGATTTTATATTCTCTCTGCTTATGATGATGATAATTAGGCCACTTTTCTTATTTCTTACCATTAAAGTTCTGTTATTTAGTATCCTAAATTTATCACTAAAGGATTAGCTATTGAGAACAGAGATTAGTAAATTACAAACAAAAGGTCAAATTTGATTTGCTATCTCTTCTTGTAAATAAGATTTTATTGGAACACAGTCACACCCATTTGTTTTCCTACTGGATTTCATACTACAAAAGAAAAATTATGTAGCTGTGGCAGAACTGTGTGACTTGTAAGATGAAGTGTATTAATTATCTGACATTACACAGTAAAATTTTCACAAATCCTGGAGGCTAACACGACATAATTTGTGCTATAATTTAAAATCCATTTAGAGGTGGTAAGATGTTTATTAATTAATGTGTTTAATAATTTTTGAATAGACATTACATTCACATAATAAAATCTGATATATACATATATATATATAATGTGATGTATTTGAAATCTCACTCACTTTCAGTCTTTCACTGTCATTGAAGACATAAAACCATATGAATGTTATACTGAAGCCATAAATTCTTGTTATTTGCTTAACCCTAATGAGAAAAAATTAAATAATCTATAAAAATAAATGGATATTTATTTATTTGTATATATACACCACATACTATGTGTGTGTATTAGTAAAAATTAGTAGCACCTTCCTTCTTCCTAATTGCTTCCTGAAAGGTGGCTTATATCTGTTCCCTACATAATTTCTTCCCTCTGGATAGCTGCCCTCTAGGCTCTGATGAAGCCCAAGAATGTCAAAAAAGGGAACAAATAGTAAATAAAAAACATATCAGAATTATATATTAAAATTAAACAAAACTTTTAGAAACACAGAGATATCAACAACCGGGTATGAAGATGATTCAATGGCTAAAATCCAATGTCCAACATCTCTTACAGGGGTAAAATGCTCATTTTAAGAATTCTGGGTAGTGATTCAAAGATCTGGGTACATCCATCAAGGAACTGGACATTCTGTTGATATGCAACAATTTTAATGTGGTCAGGTTGCTTACAACACTTCCTCCAAGAATGACAAAACCATCATAGAAAGAACAGTGCAGCTCATCACCAGAGTCTTTAATCCCAATGCCAGGTGTGCAGTGAAGAAAAGAAATATATGGCTTATGTACATGTTTTGCTTGTGTTTAAATGTAAATTCAGAAACTAAAAAAAAGTAGCAGAGATTAAAAGCCTTTGCCCATAGCAGTTTAAAAGCATAGGAAAAAAAAATGGATGAATATCCAAGATATATGTAGATGAAGAAAATCTTTCTGCTAGTAAATGTGTTTTTCTCCTTGTCTCAGAGATTTTTTTTGGTTGGTCCAATTTTACTCCTAGAATGGAACTTTTTGGAAGATTTCTAATTTTCTATGGTTACTTTTACATATCCATCTTAGTATTTCACATTGCAATATATAATTGTTTTAATTAGTTTTAACTTCCTGCTTCTTCTCTATGGAAATTTAAGTCAATGCAAGCATGTATGCATTTGTATTTTCTGGCATTGTGGTATACTTTATACTATAGGAAAATTAGCATAATATAATAATCTACATCTTATCATTTTCATTAAAATGTGCTGTTGGCTATTTATTTATATTATGACAAAAATGCCTTTTATTACTTTTCCTCCTATTACTTAGCATTTTATTAAGTATTTCTATTATGTATTAAGTATTATGGTATATTTCTTTTATCTCTAACTGCTTGCCACAGAAGGCAATTCTCAGTAAATACACTGGCATTCCTAAAACAACTTAGTTTTATTTTATATGCCTAGTCAGTTTTTTTTTAATATGTTAGCTTCATACTTCTATCATTTGACTTATATATTAGAGAAGAGAGCTTGCTAAAAAACTGATGTTGAAAGAGACTGGTGTTGAGGAAATAGGGAAATTTAATACTGTGTAATTAAAATGAAAATGTTGGGAAAACTAGAAAATACAAGATAGATACAATGGCCAGATGTACTACAATTCAAAAAGATAACTCTGTAACAGTATAATTTTTCTTTCACCTACAGAAAGAAGGGCAACCTCATACATGGTATATAAATGAATCAATCACCTTTGAAAAGACATGATTTATAAAAAAATCCCTATAGACAAAGAATACAAGACTCGGAAAATATATTTGGTAAATCAACATGAGCAAGTGATGGAGTTTGTATATTTAGGGCACAGTGACAACAACATACTTTAGTAAATAAAGCAAGGGAGAAAGTCAATAACATCTGTAATTTCAGCAGAATTATAAAGCAGAAAGTTAGTCAACCTTAAATGACATGGAATTTCAGAGTTGTTTTGATTTGTGTTTCCCTGATGGCTAAGGATGTTGATAATTTAACTTGAATTGTTTTAATTATGCATTTTTACTTGTATAAATTCTCTGATTCAGTATAAGAAGTAAAAGGAAATGGTGATAAACACAATATTTTTTCCTAAGTATAGAAAACTCTACAATAAAATTTGGACTTTTGAAGATACTTCACTGTATATGAAAGTAAACAACAGCTGTATATTTACTTATAATAGTTTGAAATCCATTTCTCCCCTTCCTTTATTTTTAGTTCACACATAACATTAGTTTTTTTATATTAAGTTACATGACACATGTGATCCAAAAAATCTTCAATATAATAATAGGATGACTTGCAAATCAGTATGTCAGTACATGAAACCCCCATACTGCACGTGTCAATACATCCTTACGTGTTATCTAGGTTTAAGTAAATTTAGACTATTATTCTTCCCACACATTTAGTGACATATTGCCTTTATAGTTTTAGTCTTGTTGAAATGCCATTCTTTTTCCCAATCTACTATATACCTATCTACTTGGTCAAGAACATCTCAAATGCTGATTTTTCATGAGCCTTCTTCCATTAAAAATTAAAAACCTATCTTTTAGTGCCTTTGTAGTTCTTGCTGAATCTTTTGACAATACTTGACACTTGAATATAAGAATAATATTTTCGGTTAGGATGTCATCTCTCTGAGGATAAATGTAATAGGCTATTTTTATTTGTGTGCACCAATATATGTTTGTTACCACACAAAATTATATTACTACCAGGACATTGTATTAACCAAACTGAAGAAAACCTTTCATTTGTCTCTCTTTATTAACAATTTTCTGGATATGAGTCTGAAGAAAGAGAACTGAGATAATAAGAAAAAGTAAACAATTGAAAATGTAGAAAAAGAGACTCACATGTTTTCCTATGCCTCCAACAACTGCCATTTCTAGTTTCCCTTCTTTTAATAGAAAGCTTAAAGCTCTGAAAAATATGTTTTCAGACCATACCACCTCTCTATTTTTAAATTAAAGACAATCTCTAATTTTCCAAGGAAATTTTTTTATTGAAAACTAAAAATCAGTTAATCCTAAATTATGTAGTAAATTTTGTTAAAATTTATATTTGATTGATTACATTATACTTCAATTTGAGCAACATCAGGGAGAAAATGATCCTACTTAAATGTATTTTCAAAATATAGTCAGCTTATTATACGATCTTCATCAATAAAATATTAGATTTTTAAAGAAGATATATTTTTTGATTTAATCATAAGTATGTGTGCATGTGTCTCTTTGTAAGTATATTCATATGATTTCAGACAAACTCAGAGACCAAGATAGATCCTATAATCAGTTTCAGGTCACCTGTCACAGCTTTTGGACACTGAATGCAGGTTTTCTGCAAAAGCAGTATGTGCTCTAAACACATGAACCATCTTTTCTGTCCTGAAATATGCTAGATTGGATCAAATATCTACATTATTCATTTAAATAAGAGCAGCATATTTATGATGTCAGTGTCACTATATATAATGTCATATACAAAAATCATTGGTTCAAAATAATGATGATCAGAAATAGAAAAAAAAACTGATAATGACTTGACTAGATAGGTATTCTGCAATGTATTAATGTGTAAATTCTTCTGAGAGAGATAATTTAATGTTGTAATTGTGTTATCACATTTTTTCATGAAGTTTTTATTACAAAATTCTATGAAATCTTACATTGCCTAAGAAGTTATACCACCACTGATCAGTATATCATCTAATTGAATTATTAACCATGAGAATGTTTTACACCTTACTGCTTCACATCAGTTTTTGTTTTAACATAATGCCAGAGAAGAAATATTAGTATGAAAACTATGTTACTATTTTTATATTTAATTATCAGCATTGGTATCTTTTACATGTTAACATTACAACTTCTAGATACACTCTGCTTTTAATTTTGCAGTAAGTAGATTCATTCACTGAATAAGTTTTTTATTTGTACTGAACATTTTTCTTATATTTACATATTTTCATACTGGCATTTCCTTCTTTGGCGTTTATGAAAATGAGATCTATGGGAATCGTAACTCTAAAAGGTGGCTTTTGTGACAATCACCTTAAATTAAACTGAATATGATGCAGCTGTAAAATGGTCTCTGTTGTGCAATAATTTTAACCATATTGTATAAATGTGAGAAGTTATGCCTTAATCTTACAGAAATTAGTAGGGAATACATACTGACTAATTTAATATTGGACTTTAATTTCATTTTGAGCAGACCTCTCATATAGAATACTACATGTCAGGGCCTAGAGAAATATCAAATTAGTTAAAGTGTCTTCTGTTTTACAGAAGACTGAGATTCTGCATGAACCTCTTTTACTTAAATAAATGTAGACAGACACATATGCATGAATAACAAAAAATAAAAAAATGTAGGTTGTAAAGCTTTCTCAGCAGCCATTGTTCTTGCAGAAAACAAGATTCAGTTCTCAGAATCAACATGGTAGTCCATAAACCTTTGGAAATTCAGTTTCATGAAATTTGATGCCATATTCAAGTCTCTATGGGTACTATATATTTATGGGTGCACATATATTCAGGCAGAACACTCATATACATAAAATAAAAATAAACAAATTCTTAAAAATTAATAAATAACACATAAACTTTAGAAAATTCATTGACAAAGAAGTGAGCTTGATATAAATGCATTTTATAATCATCTTGATTCTATATTCTAGTTTTTGCTTGAAATGTTATTGCATTCTTGTGGTTGTTCAAATAAAAATTCCCTTTATGGCTAAAGTATTTAAATGTTTGGTTGCCATTTGGTAAATATTTAGGAAAGGTTAGGAGGTATAGTCATTTTAGAGGGGGTATATCACTGAGGGTGGGTTTTAAGACAAAAGTTTATACCATTCTTTTATCACTCTCCTTCTGCCTCCAACTTGTGGACAAGATGGGAACAATCAGCTAAGAATGCTCTTGGCATTGCCCCTGTCTACTGGCTGCCACAATAACCATGACCATTTTCAGGGGCTCATTCTCTGAAACTACAATCAAGACCCAAATTATGTTGTTTCTTTTATAAGTTGCCCTGGTTATAGAGTATCTTCACAGCAATAGAAAAGTAACTAACAGCACACACTCTTTCCTTTTTGTCTGTCAAGATCATTAAACATTAATATGATAGTTCATGTTGAGGTGCGATTACAAATCTGTTATATAGGAACTAATACAATTCAGATGTTTTCTCATTAAACTTGTTTTAATGAGTGTCAAAATTCAGTGACAAATTTTTGTCAAGTTGTTTCCATTAAAAAGTACTGATTTTGAAAACAAATAACAAAACTGCCATATCCAGACAAAAATAGGTCCAAAAACATTCTCCTATTCTTAAAGGTTTTGCAATGCATTGTTATCATTAACCAGTCTTTTACTATTAAACTTAAATGGCCAATTGAGGCAAAGAGTTCTAAGATCATCTTCCACCACTGATTAAGCCTGGGGTGACAGGAAGTAGCGATATTATACATTTAACCTTCTGAGCTTTCTGGGCAGAACTGGTTACTTTGCCAGCTCCAGCAGCCTTCCTGTCCACAGCTTTGATGGCACCTGTCTGCCTCATGTCACAAAGAGCAAAATGACCCAGTGGAGGATAGTCAGAGAAGCTCTCAACACACACGGGCTTGCCAGGAACCATATCAATAATGGCTGCATCACCAGATTTCAAAATTTAGGGCCATCTTTCAGCTTCTTGCCAGAACGACGATCAATCTTTTCTTTAAGCTCAGAAAACTTGCTTACTATGTGAGCTGTGTGACAATCTAGTACAGGAGCATAGCCAACGCTAATTTGGCCCGGGTGGTTCAGGATAATCACCTGAGCAGTGTAGTCAGCACCTTCCATTGGTGGGACATTTATGCTGTCACCAGAAAGTTTGACACATCTAACATCTTTGACAGACACATTCTTTACATTGAAGCCCACATTGTCCCCAGGAAGAGCTTCACTGAAAGTTTCATGGTCCATTTCAACAGACTTTATTTCTGTTATGACACCAGTTAGCTACCTAGGAAACAAGACTTGTAGAAAGTGTGTTAATGCCAAGGACATGGTGAATAGAAATGAGTTAATGTAATGAGTAAAAAAAAAACAATTTTGCTAGAAATGTTGCTAGAAATATTCCTGAGCCATGATCAACATTTTTGTAATTAATATAATTTGTTTGTGATTATTTGTGTCTGAGAGGCTGGTAAAACATGTTCAGTTTCTGTTTATAAAAAAAAAGTGGGCACTGAAGAAACTCATTATGGAATTTGCCTTCAATGTAACAAGACTAGCCATTTGTGCAAGAAAATGCTCTTGTCTGTACTGTTTGATGGTATTCTCTGTAAATGGGACATGTAGGATCCACAAGAAATGATGTCAAACTTGTCAAAAGAAGGTAAGGCAGTTATTCAGGATTCCTGTTTCATGAAAGAAACTTTCAGACATTCTGAAAGACACAGCAGAAAATGACTAAAAAAACAGGAAATATAGAGAAAACAGTCTTTCAAATTTCCTGAGTCATGAAAAACTCTGTCAGATATTATGGGTCTGTAGGCTGAAGGTGGATCATCCAATGTTACAAAAGAACTTTTGGTGACCATTCAGGCAATAAAATGTTTCTGTTAATTCTAGAGTTTTGGAAGTTGCTTACAATGTACTTCCTGTTTATTTAGATAATATTATATTCTTCTGGGGTCTTTGATGGAGTTGAAGACACTTATAGTTTTTTTCTTAGTTTTGACTAAAGATAAATTAAATATCAAATTTTAGACTTATAATGATAAAATAAATGATAGAGTGTTTTCTTTAACTTTCCAAATGTAAATAACTAAATATTAAACTATAATTTTTGCTTAATAACTGTTTTGTATATGCAATTTTACTATATTAAAATTAAAGCCTTCCTTTTTAATTAGACAGAAAAGGAGAGATGATGTGGGTTATTTTTCTGTATATCTGTTTCTTTTATTGGTTGATGAATAAAGCTGTTTTGGCTAATGGCTTAGTAGAGTAAAGCAAGGCAGAAAATTCAAATATATATATATATATATATATATATATATATATATATATAGAGAGAGAGAGAGAGAGAGAGAGAGAGAGAGAGAGAGAGAATAGGTAGATTGGAGGAAACACCATGTCATTGCTGAAAGAGAAAGATGCCAGAGCATTACCGGTATGCCACATTCTTGTGACAATACACAGATTGATAGAAATGGGTTAATTTAAGATGTAAGAGTTAGTTAAGAATATACCTGAGCCATTGGCCAAACAGGGCTGCAATTATTATAGTTTCTGTGTCATTATTTGGGTCTGAGAAGCAAGGAGATGAAAGTGCAGTCTCTGTCTTCAAACATAATGTTTAACCTTAAAAAAACTTTGTATAAATTTAAAATGTAATATTATATTATATATAATTTACAACTAATTATCATATTCTATGGATTGTTGTTCCATTTATTCAGTAGTCCACAGAGCAAAGTTTTCTACACACTTATATCTCTTATTTTGTGGTGTTTTCCTAAGAAAATTGCTTAATTAACTCAAGATCATAAATAGCCTGTAATTTTTTAAACAAACTTCATTTTATATTCAGCTTTGTGTTTTTAACATTTTTAGATTATTATGTATAGTTAATATTTCAACATTTTGGCATGTGCCTGTACTGTTTCCCAAAGATTGTTTATGCTTTAGTTTTACAAAGAGGTAATATTTCCACAGTTGTCATTTTCTCTACTTTCAAAGAAGTCTTTGCAAACTCAAAAACAACTACTAAACTGATAATGTTTGGATAGGTATAGTTTCTATGATTAGACTAAGGCAGCATACATTTTTGAGTGGATTTTAATTATTTTATTAGCAAATAGATTTACTTCTTATTGAACTTCAATATACCCTTCATGTTATCAAGATTTTAATACATTAGAAAATGCCCTGACTATTTTGAATCAATGGATAGTGTGCAAAGTGGCAAGCAGTAGTTGATGACTGATATGTATAGGAACTGATACAATGATCTCCTTGCCTTTCTTCCATTTCTGTAGGTACAGTAGAAGCTGGTTGCATATTGAATGGACTCACAAAATGAAAATACATAAATACTTTATTCTGATGTTGAAAGTCATTTTTTGAATAATTTGTTAGATAGGCATTCTGCTTCACATGAAATTTAAAAAGGAAAGAAAAGAAGCAAAAATAAATAAATCATTGATTCCAACCTCTAATCAGCTACAGCCCTCAAGAAAAAGGGCCCTGTGCTTCACTTGGGTACCATAGTAGAGTTGACCTTGTAGACAGGGGCAAAGCTGGGCCATCCCTGGTGGTATGAGCAGATTATCTGGCACTGCCCTCCATTGTCTGAGGTGCAGTAGTAGGGGTGAAGGAAAGGTATTTTCCTCCCTCTCTCATACTACCTCCAGCTGACAGGGAACTGAAAAGGTCACCCCTTTACATGTTACAAAACTGGAAAAATTGGGTACTGAATCTCATGTGGGAAGCACAGCAAAATTGACCGTGTTTGTGGAGGTGCTGTTTAACTGGCCCTGAGAGTGTGAGATTTAGATAGCTGGCCAAACCCCACTCATCTTCCATGTGGTGGTGAGGTCAAGGAAAAAATGCCCAAACCCCATGCTCCTACCATCAGCGGTGGAAGAGGGAGCTAACCCTCTCTGTTACCAGTTGCAGCACTTGGAAAAATGGACGCTGTATCTTACCTGGACAACACAGTTAAGCTGATCCTACTGACAGTGGTACAAGTGAACTAGCACAATGATGGAATTCTTGATTTTCTTTTACTCTTAGGAGACCTGCCACTGGCTCACAGATGAATACGTGGAACATTCTTATTTATAAATACCCAGCTTTAGTTTGACTTATTTGTAGCCAGCTTTTCTAACCTAATTTTTTTTTATTTCTTTTTAAATTTGGTTTGACTCTAGGGTTTTACCTTTCTTTTTTCTATATATCTTTTTCCTTCTTGCTCCATGGCTGGCTGTGAGGCTATGTTGCTGGCCCCTGGTGTCCTCCTTACCTTATCCTTTTCTTACTCCTCCCCCTTTTTAGTCTCCTTCTCTAGCCTAGATATTCACCTTATTTATTCCCTCTGTCTTTCAGTCCTGCCTATTCCTATTCTCCTGAATTATGGACCATACTGCTCATTATCAGACAAACCAGGTGTTTTAGGCAGGCACACTAACACAGTTTTACAGAGGTAAACAAAGCAACATAAAACAGTGCAACACATCTTTGCAACATTAAACAAATGTTATAGAGCATAAACAAATGTAATACATCTTAAACTCATATTCCAGAACACCCAAAGAATGTGAGCTTGGGAAGTCTGGTCTCACCCCTCTATGCCTAAGGTACATGGGACAGCTGGCACTGAGGTCTTAAGAGTAGGAGGGCTTTCCCTGCCCTGCATCAGCTGTAGCTCTTAGGACAGTGGCCACTACACCTTGCCTAGGCACCACAGTAGAGTAGGCCCTTATATCCTAGATGTGAGAGAGATAATCCTGAGGTTGTAAAAACAGGAGAACTAGCCTCACCCCTTACTCATTACTGCAAGTGGTGAACTAGCCAGGCAATGCAAGGAAGCTCACGCTGTTGGTGAGGACAAGGAAGAGCTGGAAGTCTGACCAACTGCAATATCCTAGACCTGGAAGCAGGGTTATGAGTTTGCCCAGTCCAACATCCACCCAATTTGTCATTTACTGAAGAAAATGAAGGGCTTAGTCCTGTAGACCAAAAGCTGCAGGATCTGCATAACACAGGGCTACCACAGGATATCTAAGAGGAGTTCCAGTGATGATCCAGCATTGATAGTGAAGCAGAAACCAGAGGCATTTAACCAGACCAATCACTCTTTGCAATGAATACTTGCAAGTAAATAAATATGGATAAAGTGTGAGTCACTGTGTCACACCACAGCTTCCATAATGAGACTGATTTTTTTTTCCCCTTTTTGTCTCTTAAATAGTATTTTATTTTTAGGGGAAGATTGCAAGGGCAGAGGGTCAATACAAAGGGACAGTAAAATGAATGGGATCAAGACGCATGATGTGAAAGACACAATAAAAGTATTCAAATAATTATTGATTAGTTTGTCTTAAAATTTTAATAGATTTTTATTAACATAATATGTGGTAATTTAATCTTCCTAACTGTGTTTGCTAGTGTTTATTAAACTTGATGAAAGATGTACTCAACTTTGAAAAAATGGAAGCTCATCTGAGAAAATACCACAGCATATTCAATTTTGGACATGTTTTTGGGAGAATTTTCTTTATCAGTGATTTATGAGGGAGGATCCAGTTAGTTGTGGATGATGACCCTCTTGAGTCCTGAGTCATACAAAAAATCAAGCTGAGCAATCCATTAGGAGAAAGTCAGTTAACATTTTTCTGCAGACTCTGCTTCAATTCCTGCCTCCAGATTCCTGCTTAAGTTTCTTCTCTGATTTTCCTCAATGATGAACTGTCACCTGGAAGTGTTAAGATGGAAAAATTGTTTTTTCCTCAAATTTCTCTTAGTCATGGTATTTTATCATGAATAGCAATACTAACAGAAAAACCAAAAAAGTCTGAAACCAGTCTTTCCTAATTTTCACTTGTTGTGGTCTATTTTTTTGTAAACATATTTTACAGCCTAAATAAATAATCTTTTAAATGAATAGCTATAAGATACCAACCTTTAGGCAGTAGATAAGACAAAGCAATACCAGACTGTAGAGAACCCATTGGCTAAATTACCTTACTAATAGCTCTTAAATTTGTTACCGTTTTCCAGATGTAGTGATGAGGTGAGTAGGCCTGCTTTTCATCCTGCCCGGCTCCCACACAGCTAGCTTTACACTCGAAATAACAACACACAAACTGTATTCATTTAAAAACTGCATGGCCCATTAGCTCTAGCTTCTTACTGGCTAACTCTCATATCTTGATTAACCCATTTCTATTAATGTGTGTAGCACCACGAGGTAGTGGCTTACCAGGAAGATTCTGACCTACATCCATCTTGGGCCAGAGCTTCATCGCGTCTGCCTCACTGCCTTCTTCCTCCCAGCATTCTGTTCTGTCTTCCCCGGCAACCTATGTTCTGACCTATGAGGCCAAGCAGTTTCCTTTATTAATTAACCAAAGAAAGCAACAGATAGATAGAAGACCCACCTACATCATTTCCCCTTTTTTCTGTTTAACCAAAAAGAAAGGCTTTCACTTTAACATAGTAAAATTACATATAACAAAACAGTTATCAAGTAAGAATTACAGTTACAATATTTATATCTACTTTATTTTTTATCAAAACTAAGGAAAACTATAACTATAACTAACCATTCTTCAACTCCATCAAAGACTCTAGAAGGATATAATATTACCTAAGTAAACAAGAAATAAGCAACTTTCAAAACTCTAGAAATGACAGAGACATCTCACTGCCCACACAGTCACCCAAAGTTCTTTTGTACCATTGGGGCATCCATCTTTGGTCTTTAGGACCATAGTATCCAGCAGATTTTTCCATGAAGCAGGAAATTCCAAAGGCAGTTCAGTCACTATCTGCTGTGTCCTGCAGAATGTCTGGCAGACTCTTTCATGAGTCAGGAACCCCAAAGAGTCATCTCACTTTTAGGCAAGTTCAGCAGTCCTCTCTCTATGGGTTCTTTGTGTCAAGTTTATGCAACAGTCCAGGCAAGAGCAGTTTCTTGCCCAAATGGCTATCAAACTCCATAAGGAGCCTCTTCAATGCCCATCTTCCTCTTGAAGTAACTGGTGCTGCCAGGAGCAGACATGTCTCATTATCATGAAAAGCTCTAAGTTATTAAAACATTTAAAATGTCATATTCTGTAGTCTTTGAAAGATATGAAGAATGCTTATCTAACTGAAATATATCTCTATATAGCTAGAAAATGTAACATGACTAAGGCTTGACTATTATCAATGATTATCTATTAACAACCTATATTTCCTAATTATACATTACATTTTTAAATGAACTACACAATCACAATACCTTAATCAAGATCAGAAATACATATACATATAACAAAATTGACCTTAAATTTATATCCACGAAGCAAAATTTATATCAATGTAAATTATTCATATCTATAACATATTCCCCTTTTAAATATAAAAGAACATTTATAAACAATATTTGGGAATATGGGCACAGCTATTTCTCTCCAAACTGCTTTGTGCTGAATGGGGGTGTTGTTTTTCAGGTCTTTCATGGTATAACCTGTGTGCTAGATTCATCTCAGTCAGCAGTTGAGTAAAGTAATTTTTTGAGGGTGTTCACAGCAACCTTTCAGGAGGGCATGGTCCATTATACCATATTGGGATAGAAGTAATCCACAGGGTCTCATCGTCTGTGAAAACAAAAGAAGAACTTTTCCAAAGCATCATAACCTTATATACAAAATTGGAAGTCAAGGTATTTTCAAAATATCTATCTTGGATTAGTTCAGGAGCATTTATAAACAAATATCTTTTAGCAGCTGTTGCTCCTTCCTCAGCATTCAAATAATTCAAACAGAGCATAATAGCATACAGTATCAAGATTCTCTGTGTATTTTCCATCTTTGTGCACCTTTATTTTAACCTCTATTTTGTTTATTTTTACTTTTATTTTTTGAGACATGTTCTCTGTATATCTTTGTCCTGGAATAACTCTGTAGACCAGCTGTCCTTGAACTCACAGAGATCCACTTGCCTTTGCCTCCCAAGTGCTGGGATTAAAGGTGTGTGCTACAACACCTTGAACTCACAGAGATCTGTCTGTCTCTGCCTCCCAGGCATTGGGATTAAAGGTGTGTGCTACCACACCTTGAAGTCACAGAGGTCAATCTACCTCTACCCCTTGAAGTCTCAGAGGTCAATCTACCTCTGCCTCCCAAGTGTTGGGATTAAAAGTGTGTACTACCATACCCAACTACTCCCTTTCTTTTTAGTTTTTTTTATTTTTAAGGACTTTAACCCTCTTTTTAAGCCTGCATATTTTTAACACACTGTAAACCATTTAGAGGTTTCTTTCTCTTTGAATCTTTCTTTACTATATATCTCTCTTTTTCTGACTACATGAGTCTTTAAGGAGAGGATAAAAGCTGTGGCTTTGATGACTGAATCCAGCCCATCCCTTAGCTTTACAAGATTCCAGCCTCATGGCTGAGGTACCAGCCAGAGCTGTGTTCACTGCCCCAACTCTACAGCATTTCAAGGTCCCTGCCACCAACCAAACTGTGGCAGTGCACTCACAAACCCCTCAGACAGTCCGTAGCCAGATCTCCTGCCTGAAAGAGTCAGAGTTTGCCCTGGCAGGATGGCCCATAAAGCCAGCATTTTAAAAAGGTGCCACTTTTTTTCTGCTATGGCTGAAAACCGAAAAGCATGTGTTCAGCTTTTCATCAACAACGTTTAAGTGTTTTGTGGCAGGACCTCTTAAAAGAGCTGCTGGGTTTTGCAGCTAAAGCTGAGTCCGGAAGCCTCTCTTAGATGAGAGTACTTTCTTACCTCTAGCAAGCAGAGCAGACCCAAGAAATTGCTGCTACCAAGAAAACATGCTTTACTCTATTCTTTCCTACGCTTTCTCAGGCTTTCTGTGGATTTAGTTATCCATATCTGGGTGCCATTTGTAGTGATGGGGTGAGCAGGCCTGCTTTTCATCCTGCCTGGCTTCTGCACGGCTAGCTTTACACCCGAAATAACAACACACAAACTGTATTCATTAAAACACTGCCTGGCCCATTAGCTCTAGCCTCTTACTGGCAATATAAATATTTGGTATTTTGATGTCTGTTTATATCTTTGAAAATAACTTCACCTACTAAAGCCTCAGTGTTATATTCAAAGAACTCAATGTCGGCTATGTGTAGGATCCATCATCTATTGGTGCTGATCTGACCTTTAAGGGCCCCAGTATCTTTTTGCACTGTATATTAGAATTTTCAAAAGCCAGAGATTCAATGAGTACACACCATGCTTCTGGATCTGCTACTCATAATTGGACAGCTTTGGTCAATCTTTGCAAAAAGTCACTAAATGGCTATCTTGGACTATGTATAACCTTAGTGTATGGTTCAACTTTTTTTTCTTAGTTCTTGAATCTTGTCACAAACATTCAAGTCTGCTGTATAGAAGAGGGACAAGATATGTTCATTGTATATAGCTTGACTATCTAGATCAACATAAGGGCTCTCACAAAAAATTTGACCTTAGGAGGCCTCAAAACTCTGAGTCTACCTTGATGTTTAAGGGCCTTAGATTCCTCTCTTCAATAATTCTTCCACTGTAGCTGTGGACCATCTTCTCATAATGCTGAGACAAATTGAAGCCAATCAGGTGTAGTAACCTTATTTCTTGAAGCCCATTGTTGGGTCAAAATTATCTCAGGGTCTGTAATGTGAGGCCTGTAGGACAGAGAAAAGCATGGCTTGAGTTTGAAGGATAGTCCCAAAGCTACTGAGTGAGGATGAGACAGCAAAATCCAAGTAGACACCCCTCCAGCCAGAGGGAGGGCTTGGCTGTCTCTCATTGGCTGGAGGTACCCCCACATCATACAATGTCACTTAATGTTTATAAGCTGACACTCACAGTAATTAATGAGTTCCTGGTTTGACATGACTCCTTATCACATCTGATTGTTTTGCATCATGGAGCTGCAGATCTAATTGTCTTGCATCATGGAGTTGTAGAATGGGCTTACCTTTTCCTGGGAAATAAGATGAAGGAGGGCTGAAACCGGTGCCCAATATGGGGCTCAGCTGGTCCCAGGCCTAAGCAGTCCATCAAGGTGAGTGGGACACCATGATGGGTAATGCAACTTCACACAAAAATGACCCAGTGCTTAAGGTGCTTAGATATATGCTACTCTCCCAAGGTCTGGAATTGTCAGACCACAATGTGATCCAGGCATTGGAGGATATAATTACCCTGGTCCCCTGGGTATCCACTGGGAATCTTTTCTCATGTGGAAATGTGGAACCGTGTGGAGACTCTGGCCAGAGAAAGGGAAAAACACTTTGATATACCCCCACCATTAGGATTCTGTCCAACTATTACTGCCCTTAAGGCATGTTTTAATCCCACTTCTCTGCCTCCCGCAATGACAGGTAAGGAAAAGATCAGAGACCTGGAGAGGTCTAAAGCATCTGAAAATAACCAATTGGCAAGAAGTACTAGGGAGAAGGAGACAGGCGAGGAGCAGGAAAAGATCAAAGATTGTTAGAGGCCTGAAGAATCCAAAAGTAACCAATTTACCAAAAGGATGGAAGAAAAGAAAACAGATCAGGAGGAAGATCAAAATGGGTATAATTTATGGTAGAGCAGTCCTGGGGGTAGGGAGAAAGAATAAGGCAGGAAGAGTCAAAAACCAAAAAGTAGCTAAAGTTGGGACACTCACACAGAGAAACTTGATGCAGAGCCTCCTGGGGATCCGAACCCTACTTATGCCAAGGCTTATAAGGCTAATGTTTACTGATCCAAGCCTTCCTGGTTAATGTTGCCCCTGGCCCTAATAGCCCCCTAGCCTGTAATCCTTGTGAAACTAAGGACCCAAAAGAATTGAGGAAGGCAGTGGCCGAGGATGGCTCCAAATCCCCTTGAGCCATGACCCTTCTTTAGGAGGTAGCCTAACATTCTTGTGCCCCAAAGGACTAGTATGATCTGGTTAAGGCTACCTTGGGGGGCATTTTAATATGTTAAATTGATGGCTTTCTTTAAGGAGGCTGGTCACACTAGGACAGAGTTCAATAGAGTGGATGACCCCCCAATTCCCATCACTTATCTGATGCTAACTGGTATAGGAAAAGGCTTTTCCACTGGGGTCCAACAAGCTGTGATTGTGGCTTTGTATCTGAACCAAGTTAGACAAGCAGGCTTGGAGACCTGGGCAAAGCTAGAGGAGGACCAACTTAATCACCTATAGTTGGCAAAATGCAAAAACCTGAGGAGCCTATTCAGGACTTTATTGTCTGTGTGAAGATCAGCCTTGAGAGGAAGACCCCCCTCAGTGGGCTTAGAGACTAAATTACTAAACTCCTAGTCTGGAAAGGTAAAAACCAAGATACTAGGACGTTTATGCTGGCCTTAGGGAAGGGCCATGAGTCCATGGGTAGTAGCATCACAGAATGTTGAGACCCAGTCACATACTGACCAGACTCTTGTGGTGGCTTTTCAGGCCCAGACCCACACTCTAGCCTCTTCTATTACTCAAGTCCTGATGTCTGGACAGCAAAAGCAAACACCTATAAACTATTTCTTATGTAGTCAACTGGGGAATTTTAAGAGAGTTTGCCCACAAAAAGGCAATAACACCAAGGTGCAGAAGAAACCCCCTCTGTATCTCTACTCTCACTGACACAAAGGCTACAATCGGGGCTCTGAATACTGCTCCAAATTTAATATAATTAGGAAAGCCTTTGCAAATCAATCTTTAAACTAAATGGAGGGGAGGGGGCACCTTCTAGCCTCCTTAACCAAAGGAAGGAAAGATGCAGCTTCAGTTAACTGGAGCATTCCAATAGTAGAGAGGTTCCAACCCAATATGACAATGATCTTTGGGGGACAAAGATTCTAATGACTAATAGATAGAGGAGCTAACAGAATGGTCCTCAGAAAGAAAGAGGTCCCAAACAGGTGGAATTTCATAATCATGGTGTTTATCACAGGGGTTAGGGGAAGGTCTATGTCCTAAGACATGGCTAGTCCCATAACTTGGGTGGGGATGGATGGAGACAAAGAAAAGATCAGACCTCTGATTCTCCTGGGCATGTCCGAAAACCTCCTGGAACAAAGGGATGCTGTTGTTACCACTAACCACCTAGCCTTTTACAATGATAAAACTGAGCAAGGTGTTATTAAAAAGATACCCCTGACACCTTGATTCACCTCAAAAAGGAGAGACCACTGCCACCAGGGTCCCCACCATAGGTAGGCACCTGGTAATCCGGTATTGGTGGAGCAGTGGCCATTACCTAAACTTAAAATTAAGATGCTCAAGGAGATCACCAGAATTCTGCTTAAAAGAGGATAGATAAGGTCCTCGATGAACCCCTGGAACAGCCCTATGCTTGTGATACATAAGCCTAATGGAACCTAGAGAATGTTATAGGACCTATGAGCACACTGTGCTCATATGAAGCGAGTATAGACCCCTTCTATGGGCTTACCTTGGGTTCCAGCAATTCTCTCCCAGTTTCACCTCACTGTAATTGGTCTAAAGGAACACTTCTTCTCAATTCCTCTTCATAAGGAGGATTGTGAAAAGTTTGCCTTTCCCATTTTTATAGTTAACTTCCCTCGACCTGACCAGAAAAAGAAAAGGGTTCTTCTCCCAAAGGGGATGGCCAATAGTCCAGCCTTTTGCCAACAATATTTGTATAGTACCCTCTTTCCTTATTTTGACAAAGATAATACCCTCCTATATGTTTATATGGATGATCTAATCATTGGGCATTTGGATGTATCAGGGCTAACTCCCTGGGTAACAAATATTGTTGATATTCTCTAACAACATGGTTTTAAAATAGCCCTAAAGTACAGAAGGTACCCCATTTCATATTTTGGGATCCCAATTAACACTTACTCAAGCCAAAGTGAATGGACACCAATTAATCATGCCTGAGCCTCTCACTTTATGGGGTTTACAAAAGATACTACGTGAAATTAAGTGGGTAAGGCCCTGGTTGCCTGTAGAGACAGGAAGACTAGATGTGTTATGTGATCTCCTAAAAGGGGTGCAGCCTTATGATATCATTTTCTTGCCCACTGATGTCCATCAGCCACTCACTGAATTCATCAATGAGCTCCAACAGGCTTCTTTGGTGAGATATAATCCTAATATTCCAATCCAAGGCTGAATATTCTTTGGAAGAATGATCTTGATGGCTGCCATTGTTCAGCAGTCACAACCACTAGAATGAGTATCACCACCTTAGAGGCACTCACACAGTGTACTCTCTAGTCAAAAAAATAGTTGATATGATCATAAAAATCATGGACACATCTCTCCAACATTATAGTAAAGATCCTCCTAAATTAATAATTCCATTCAAACTTAAGGATTTAGAATGGGAGACCAGATATTGTTCTCAATTGAACCTCGCCCTGGAGGGATTTCTAGAGACCTTGAACACCCACTTTGGGGAGTCCTGGTTAGTGAAACAATATCAAGAAATACACTGCACTTCTAGGCCCATGCCCCAAACATTTACCGTTTGCACAGATGGTGGGAAAAATGAGGCTGCCTTTGTAGTTTTCCCTGCAGGATGGACCAAGACAAACCAAAATTCTCCATTTTGGGGATCTGCTCAATATAAGTAAATGATGACCATATATATTGTCCTATAAGAGATCCTTGAACCCTGCAACCTCTATTCAGACAGCTCTTATGTGGTGAACCTACTGCCACACTTACCCTATGCCTATTAATCCTATTTCTACCTTGATGATACAACTCAGATAGCTCTTAGAAGGTAGCAAAAACCTGTACACATTCAACACCTCAAATGACACCAAACCCTCCCTGGCCTCATTTCCCAAGATAATGCTGCTGTGGATGATGTAGCTTTAGGGGCTTGTCTCATAGAATTCTCAAATCTGCCCATACAAAATGCTACTCAAATGCATAACTTATGTCAACTGGATAGGACTCAAATACCCACAGATCCCCACAACAGAATTAAAGAGAATTTTTCATACATATAAGACTTGCCAACAATTTCTCTGTACCTTCCACCTTTACAAGTGAACCTAAGAGGGTTAGGACCCAATATCATCTGACAAACATATTTGTCAAATTAAAATATATGTTTGTGACCACAGAAATGTACTCTAAAGCATGCTGGACTACCACCCACTAAGGGGAAAAGGTAACCCTTAGCCACTTCTTATAATGTTTTGCTACGCTGGAAATACCACAACAAGTCAATTTCAACAAAGGTCCCATTTTATAAGTAAAACATGAAAAGAATTCTCCTAGAGATAGAATATATCCCATACCACCAGAGTTCCATAACACCTTCAGGGTCAAACGAATGTCGAATGACATCACCAATATCTTAAAGAGGTCCTTATAAAACAACGTGGGGGAGAAGAATTCTCCATTTACCATTGCAAAAGGCATTATTAACCATCAATATTTTACATTTCAGAAATCATATAAACAAAATAAAACATTAGGGATCCCTACCAATGAGGCCTAAAGGTTAGGTGGAAAGATCCTTTCACTAACCAATGGAGGGACTCATATCCCTTTTTTACACAGGGCCAAGGGATGTATCTTCCCAAACAGAGAGGAAACACATATATGGTTACTGGCTTGCTGGTAACTTAAAATTTCTCCCCTTCCTTCAAGATAATAAGGAAGAACAAGATGACCAATAAAAAAAGAAAGAGATTATGGTAGACAATCCTTAAATTAAAACACAAGAAAAGAAAAATCACCACTGCTCAAGAGATGCTGACCATTGAGGAAAATGTTGCCTGTTTATCCATTGAAGATGGCTCTCCTGGAGGTAATCATGTTAACTTTTCTCACAGGGATTGAGGTGCAGATAGCAAGTCCTCACCAACCACAGAAGGTGATGTAGATCTTGTTGAGCACTGGCACTGGAGGGATCCTAAACCAGACTTCTCAGATGACTATACCCAGATCATGGTTGTATGATCTGATGTTTGAGCTTTGCAATTTGGCACATTGGATCTGGGACATGGGAGACTAGATTATGAGGATCGAAGAGAGACCTTATTGCAGAGTCTCTTGGGGGTACACCCTAACCCAACCATCTTGCCCTAATGAATCTGGGTGTTCTTATGTCCTTAAGAGATATGCCTTCCTGCAGACAACATTTTATGTATGCCCAGGAAGAAACCGGACTGCTTCTGATATTAGAAACTGTGGGGAGGTGGGCTCCTGATTACTATAGTTATTCCTGTGGATGTGAGCAGACTGGGACTGGACACTGGATAAAACAACATGGAGATATAATAATTTCCATGGTCTCCCAGGTAGCCATATCCTGGATTTAGATGTAACCCTGTGATATTAAGTCTTAAAGATTAAGGAAAGAAAGAGACCTATCATGGTTATCTAGGAAGATATGGGAATTAAGGCTACACAAAAAAGGTAATGATCATATAGCGGACAATGAGGACTATTGAGACCTCAAGAACAATGGCAATGGGTTTTTGATCCTACTGCACCTATTGGCTTTGTGGGAGCCTAGGCAGTTTGGATGATCACCTTACTAGACCTGGATGGAGGTGGGTGGTCCTTGGACATCCCACAGGGCAGGGAATCCTGACTGCTCTTTGGGCTTACGAGGGAGGGGTACTTGATTGGGGGAGGGGGAGGAAAAGGGGAGGCGGAGGTGGGGAAGAGACAGAAATCTTTAATAAAAAAAATAAATAAAATAAATAAATAAAAATAAATAAAAAATAAATAAAATAAAAATAAATAAATAAATAAAAATAAATAAATAAATAAATAAATTAAAAAAAAAAGGTAATGATCGGCAGATGCAGTGGAGAGGCCCGGCGGGCGCGCAGACGCGGCGGAGAGGCGCGGGGGAGAGGCGCGGCGCAGATGCAGGATGGTCCAAGCATGAAACACTGAAGCCCACACTGTGAGTAGATCATCACACTACAGTTGAGCCAAGTGCAAGACACAATCAAGAATAGGCTTTGGGGGTCAGGCGCTGCGGCAGATGCAAGCGGCGGGACGGGCACACAATAAGGAGAGCAGATCGCCCTTCTTCAATTAAATCAAAGAGGTAGGCCTTTTGTTAGAGAGGTCACTGGCAAACGGGGAGCCTGGTCCTGTGTCTGAAGACCCTTCTGAGGGGTGAGAGGGTTCTTGGCCCACGGAAGGAGCCAGGAAACAGAACGAGGGAATTTTGTAAGTGGAGCCCTTGGCCAGCTGGGAAACCTGATCCGGTTTTAAAAGACCCATTAGATAACATCGATAGGAGGAGATGGGCAGGCGCCAAGGCAAATTCACCCAATAATCTGAAAAACATGAAAACACCAGAACTCAATGATATTACAACAGAAGTATTTGAACACCCTAACACAGAAGTGGAAAAAATTGACTTTATGAAAGCAATAGAGTCCCTTAAACAACATGTTAAAAATGCCCTGATAGAAATGGATGAGAAGTATAACAAAAAGTTTGAAGAAATGAGTAAATACGTACATGATACCCTGAGAAACCAAGAAAAAAAACAATCAAACAGGTAATGGAAACAGTTCAAGAATTGAAAACTGAAATGAAGGCAAGGAAGAAAACTCAAACTGGGGACCAGCTGGATATGGAAAATCCAGGTCAACGAGCAGAGCCTACAGAAACAAGCATAATCAATAGACTACAAGAGATAGAAGAAAGAATCTCAGATTCTGAGGACACCATAGAGAAAATAAATGCACAGATCAAAGAAAACAGCAAAGCCAACAAATCCTCAACACAAAACATTCAGGAAATATGGGACACAATAAAAAGACCAAACCTAAGAATAATAGGAATAGAAGAAAGAGAAGAGTCACAGCTCAAAGGCCCAGAAAATATTTTTAGCAAAATTATGGAAGAAAACTTTCCCAACATAAAGAAAGATATTCATTTAAATATTCAAGAAGCATACAGAACACCAAACAGACTGGATCAAAGAAAAACATCCCCTCGCAGTATAATAATCAAAACACAAAATATACAGGTTAAAGAAAGAATATTAAGAGCTGCAAAGGAAAAAGGCCAATTAACTTATAAAGGTAAACCGATCAGACTTACACCTGACTTCTCTATGGAAACTATGAAAGCCAGAAGGTCCTGGATAGAAGTACTGCAGAAGCTAAGAGACCATGGACGCAAACCCAAACTACTATACCCAGCCAGGCTATTGTTCACTATCAATGGAGAAAACAAGACATTCCAGGATAAGAACAAATTCAAACAATACGTAGCCACAAATCCAGCCCTACAGAAAGTAATAGAAGGGAAATTGCAACCCAAAGAACCCAACATTGCCAACACTACCTACAATAACTCAGGAATCTAGTGACCCTTCACCAGCACATCTCAAAGAAGGGAGACACACAAACTCTACTACCAAAAACAATAAGAATAACTGGAGTAAACAACCACTGGTCATTAATATCACTTAATATTAATGGGCTCAATTCACCTATAAAAAGCACAGGCTAAGAGATTGGATACAAAAACAGGATCCAACATTCTGCTGTTTGCAAGAAACACATCTCAACCACAAAGACAGGCATCTGCTCGGAGTAAAGGGTTAGGAAAAGATGTTTCAAGCAAATGGTCCTAAGAAAAAAGCAGGTGTAGCCATACTAATTTCTAACAAAACTGACTTCAAACTAAAATCAATCAGAAGAGATCAAGATGGACACTTTATACTCATAACAGGGACAATTCATCAGGAGGACATCTCAAGCCTAAATATCTACGCACATAATATAAAAGCACCCACTTATGTAAAAGAAATATTACTAGAACTCAAGGCAGACATCAAACCACACACACTAGTAGTAGGAGACTTCAACACACCTCTCTCTCCAAGGGACAGGTCAATCAGACAGAAACTTAATAGAGAATTAAGAGAATTATTGGAGGTAATGAAGCAAATGGACTTAACAGACATCTATAGAACATTCCACCCAAATAGGAAAGAATATACCTTTTTCTCTGCAGCTCATGGAACCTTCTCGAAAACTGACCACATCCTCGGAAACAAAGGAAACCTCCACAGATACAAGAAAATATCATTGTCCACTTGTGTCTTATCAGATCACCATGGATTAAAATTAGAAGGCAACAACAATGCTACCCCCAGAAAGCCGACAAACTCATGGAAACTGAACAGTCAATTACTGAACCACACCTGGGTCAAGGAAGAAATTAAGAAAGAAATTAAAGTCTTCCTTGAATTTAATGAAAATAAAGAGACAACATACTCAAACCTATGGGACACGATGAAAGCAGTGTTAAGAGGAAAGTTCATAGCACTAAGTGCCCACTTAAAGAAAACGGAGAATGCATACATTGGGGACTTAACAACACACCTGAAAGCTTTAGAAAAAAAGAAGCAGATGTGCCCAGGAGAAGTAGAAGACTGGAAATAATCAAACTGGGGGTGGAAATCAACAAAATAAAAACACAGAAAACAGTCCAAAGAATCAATGAAACAAAAAGTTGGTTCTTGGAGAAAATCAACAAGATCGACAAACCCCTATCCAAACTAATTAAACAACAGAGAGAGAACACGCAAATAAATAAGATCAGAAATGAAAAGGGGGACATAACCACAGACACAGAGGAAATTCAGAGAATCATTAGATCTTACTACAAAAGCCTGTATTGCACAAAACTCGAAAATACAAAAGAAATGGACATTTTTTTTAAATACGTACCATATACCAAAGCTAAACCAAGACCAGGTGAACGACCTAAATAGACCTGTTAGTCGTGAAGAATTAGAAACGGTTATTAAAAATCTCCCTTCAAAAAAAAAGCCCAGGACCAGATGGTTTCAATGCAGAATTCTACCAGAACTTCCATGAAGACCTAATACCTATACTCCTTAATGTATTTCACAATATAGAAACAGAAGAGTCATTGCCAAATTCCTTTTACGAAGCTACAGTTACCCTGATACCAAAACCACACAAAGACCCAACCAAGAAAGAGAATTACAGCCCTATCTCACTCATGAATATCGATGCAAAAATTCTCAATAAAATACTGGCAAACCGAATCCAAGAACACATTAGAAAAATTATCCATTATGATCAAGTAGGCTTCATCCCAGAGATGCAGGGCTGGTTCAACATACGAAAATCTATCAATGTAATCCACCATATAAATAAACTGAAAGAAAAAAAAAACATATGATCATTTCATTAGATGCTGAAAAAGCATTCGACAAAATTCAACACCCCTTTATGATAAAGGTCTTGGAGAGATTAGGGATACAAAGGTCATACCTAAATAGAATAAAAGCTATTTACAGCAAGCCAACAGCTAACATGAAATTGAATGGAGAGAAACTCAAAGCCATCCCACTAAAATCAGGAACACGACAAGGATGTCCACTCTCGTCATACCTCTTCAATATAGTGCTTGAAGTTCTAGCAATAGGAATAAGACAACACAAGGGGATCAAGGGGATTCGCATTGGAAAGGAAGAAGTTAAATTTTCGTTATTTGCAGATGATAAGATAGTATACATAAGCGACCCCAAAAAATCTACCAAAGAACTCCTACAGCTGATAAACACCTTTAGTAATGTGGCAGGATACAAGATCAACTCCAAAAAATCAGTTGCCTTCCTATACACTAAGGATAAGGAAGCAGAGAGAGAAATCAGAGAAGCATCACCTTTCACGATAGCCACAAATAGCATAAAATATCTTGGGTTAACTCTGACCAAGGAAGTGAAAGATCTGTTTGACAAGAACTTTATGTCTTTGAAGAAAGAAATTGAAGAGGACACCATAAAATGGAAGGATCTCCCTTGCTCTTGGATTGGGAGGATCAACATAGTAAAAATGGCAATTCTACCAAGAGCAATCTATAGATTCAATGCAATCCCCATTAAAATCCCATCAAAATACTTCACAGATCTGGAGAAGACAATAATCAACTTTATATGGAAAAACAAAAAACCCAGGATAGCCAAAACAATCTTATGCAATAAAGGATCGTCGGGAGGCATTACCATCCCTGACTTCAAACTCTATTACAGAGCCACAGTATTGAAAACAGCTTGGTATTGGCATAAAAACAGAGAAGTCGACCAATGGAATCGAATAGAAGACCCTGACATTAACCCACAAACCTATGAACCCCTGATTTTTGATAAAGGAGCTAAAAGAATACAATGGAAAAAAAGGAGAGCATCTTCAACAAATTGTGCTGGTAAAACTGGATGTCAATCTGTAGAAGAGTGAAAATAGATCTATATCTATCACCATGCACAAAACTCAAGTCCAAATGGATTAAAGACCTCAATATCGGTCAGAACACACTGAACCTGATAGAAGAGAAGGTGGGAAGTACTCTACAACACATGGGCACAGGAGACCACTTCCTACGTATAACCCCAGCAGCACAGACATTAAGGGCCTCATTGAATAAATGGGACCTCCTGAGACTGAGAAGCTTCTGTAAAGCAAAGGACACTGTCACTAAGACAAAAAGGCAACCTACTGACTGGGAGAAGATCTTAACCAACCCTGCAACTGCCAAAGGTCTGATCTCCAAAATATATAAAGAACTCAAGAAACTAGACCGTAAAAGGCTAATGAACCCAATTATAAAATGGGGCACTGAGCTGAACAGAGAATTCTCAACAGAAGAAGTGCAAATGGCCAAAAGACACTTAAGGTCATGCTCAACTTCCTTAGCAATCAGGAAAATGCAAATCAAGACAACTTTAAGATACCATCTTACACCTGTCAGAATGGCTAAAATAAAAAACACCATTGATAGCCTTTACTGGAGAGGTTGTGGAGAAAGGGGTACACTCATCCATTGCTGGTGGGAATGCAAACTTGTGCAACCTCTTTGGAAAGCAGTGTGGCGGTTTCTCAGGAAATTTGGGATCAACCTACCCCTCGACCCAGCAATACCACTCTTGGGAATATACCCAAGAGATGCCCTATCATACAACAAAAATACATGCTCAACTATGTTCATAGCAGCATTGTTTGTAATAGCCAGAACCTGGAAACAACCTAGATGCCCATCAACGGAAGAATGGATGAAGAAAGTATGGAATATATACATATTAGAGTACTACTCAGCAGTAAAAAACAAGGACTTCTCGAATTTTGCAGGCAAATGGATGGAAATAGAAAACACTATCCTGAGTGAGGTAAGCCAGACCCAAAAAGAGGAACATGGGATTTACTCACTCATATTGGGTTTCTAGCCATAAATAAAGGACATTGAGCCTATAATTAGTGATCCTAGAGAAGCTAAATAAGAAAGAGAACCCAAAGAAAAACATATAGGCATCCTCCTGAATATTAACCTTCAGCAGGCGATGAAATGAGACAGAGACAGAGACCCACATTAGAGCACCGGACAGAAATCTCAATGTCCAAATCAGGAGCAGAAGGAGAGAGAGCATGAGCAAGGATCTCAGGACCGCGAGGGGTGCACCCACACACTGAGACAATGGGAATGTTCTATTGGGAACTCACCAAGGCCAGCTGCCCTGGGTCTGAAAAAGCCTAGGACAAAACAAGGCTCGCTGAACATAGCGGACAATGAGGACTACTGAGAACTCAAGAACATTGGCAATAGGTGTTTGATCCTACTGCACGTACTGGTTTTGTGGGAGCCTAGGCAGTTTGGATGCTTACCTTGCTAGACCTGGATGGAGGTGGGATGTCCTTGGACTTCCCACAGGGCAGGGAACCCTGATTGTTCTTTGGGCTGATGAGGGAGGGGGACTTGATTTGGGGAGGGGGAGGGAAATGGAAGGCGGTGGCGGGGAAGAGGCAGAAATCTTTTATAAATAAATAAAAAATAAATTAATTAAAAAAAAGGTAATGATCATGGCCTTTTACTCATGCTTTGAATGGAGATACTTCCTGAGGAACTACCTCAGATGCTGGGGCCTGTTTCAAATCTAATGCCCATAGGAGACATGCCTGTACATTCCTCAACTTTAACATACCCCAAACCCACCCAGTCATCTTCCTCTAATGTTTCCTTCACCAAGATGCCTAGAGATGTATGGGATTAGAAGCCTTACCTTATTTGATGGAGACCTGTTATAAGAGGACTGCTTGTTCATTTATTGACATCTCAGCCCCAAAATAATCACACATAAATTATATTATTTAAATCACTGTTTGGCCCATTAACTCTAGCTTCTTATTGGCTAATTCTTACATTAATTTAACCCATTTCTATTAATCTGTATATTGCCACACGGCAGAGGCTTACCGGCAAAGATAAGGCATATCTGATTCTGGCGGATCCATGGCATCTCTCTGACTCTACCTTCTTTCTCCTAGCATCCATTTCCATCTTCCACATCTACCTAAGTTCTGCCCTATCAACAGGCCAAGGTAGTTTATTTACGAATCAAGAAAAGCAACACACAGACAGAAGAACCTTCCACACTATTTCCCTTTTTTTTTTGTTTAAACAATAGAAACTCTTTAACATAGTAAAATTACATATAACAAACTAGGTATCTAGCAAGAGTTACCGTTAAAATATTTATATCTACTTTATCTTTTATCATAACTAAGGAAAACTATAACTATAAATTCTTCAACTTCATCAAAGTCTTCAGAAGGATATATTACCTAAGTAAACAAGAAGTACATTGTAAGCAACTTTTAAAACTCTAGAATTTACAGAGACATCTCACTGCCTCTGAGCCATGCACAGCACTCCATTTCTTTTGTATCATTGGGGCAACCATCTTCAGCCTATAGGCCCATAATTTCCAGCAGACTTTTCCATTAAGCAGAAAATTTCAAAAACAGGTCTGCCTATATTGGCAGTTTACCAATCACTTTCTTCTGTATCCTGCAGAATATCTCACAGACTGTTTCATGAAGCAGGGACACTTAAGGATCCACTTACCTTTGTCAAGTTCAGCAGTAATTTTTCTGTAGATTCTGCATGTCCAGTTCATCTAACAAACTCCATATAGAGCCTCTTCAATGCCTATCTTCCTCTTAAAGCAGATTTGCTGTCTGGAGCAGATGTGTCTTGTTATCATGAAAAGTCCTGTTATTAAAATATCTTAAATATCATATTCTGAAGGTCTCTGAAAGATTTTAAGAATACCTATCTAGCTGAAATATATCTCTATACACCTAGAAAATCTAACATGACTACAAGCTTGACTATTATAAATGAGTACCAATAAATGAACTACACAATCACAACACCTTAATCAAGAGCAGAAATTTACATATAACAAGATTGAACTCAAATCTGTATCAATAAACTAAGATCCATACCAATACAAATCTCTATAGCATATTCCCCTTTAAATGTAAACAAACATTTATAAACAATATTTGGGAATATGGGCATAGTTATTTCTCTCCAAACTGCTTCCTGCTGTTTAATGGGCAAAATAATTTTTGAGGACATTTTTGGGGGTGTTCATTGCAACCTTTCATGAGGCCTTGGTCCATCAAATCATATTATCCTGGAATGAATCCAGAGATTGTCATCATCTGTGGAGACAAAAGAATAGCATCTTTTCCAAAGCACCATATCCTTAGACCGAAATTCTGAAGTCAAGATAGCATTATAATATACATGCTGGTCTAGCTTAGCTGCCCATACAATGAAATGTCTCTCTGTACTTAACTCCTTCACAGTCAAAAAATTCAAAGCAAACACAAGGACATACATAATTTAGACTCTCTTTGTAAAGTCCATCTTTACGTGGCTCATTTTTCTTTACTCATTTTATTCTATGACTATCTGTTCTCTGTCTTTTTAAAACTTTTTAAAAAGTGATTTATTCTTTTCCAACTCTCTATACTCTTTTTCTTCTCTTTCCCAAGCCTACATACATTTATCCAACACTGTAACCCATTTATAGGTCTTTTTTATCTGGATTTGTCTTTATTGCATATCTTTAATTATTTAATGTTCAGGAGCAGTTTTTAGAATGCTAAGCTCTTCTTAAAAACTTAAGCTGTGCAATTACTAGGGGAAATATGGAAGTACATGTTTGTCTACTAGGTCTAAAATTTGAGATACACCATTACTATGAGATATACAGCACTGCTTGCTCTCTCTGCATAGTCCAGCATGGCTGAACTGCTTGTGCCTCTGAGCCATGCACAAAACTCCAGTTCCAGGCAGAAAGCTTTTCCACATTGCCATCAAGCAATTTGTAGCATGCTGCTCACAAACCCCATCCAAATACTTGGTCCCCTGAAAGATTCAGAAGTCACGCAGCAGTATATTCCAGAAAGCCTGCATTTTAAAATGGCTTGGCTTTTTTTTTTTTCTGTTACTGTTGATTCAGGTAAACCTCTCTTAAAGGAGCTGTGTGGCATGCCTCCAGCAAACAGCAAGAAGCTCTGTTAAACTCTGTATTTCTTTTGTCTAGAACTTTTCAAGCCCTCCCAGGTTTTATGTAGATTTAATTGACCATGTGGGTTCCTGTTGGAGGAGGAGGCTGCTTGTTTGGCCCAGCTGCCAATGATGGCAGTCACAAAATAATCTTACACCAGTACAAAATTATGAATAATAAAATGGTTATTTATTTAAGGGGAAAATTTACAGATAAGTGTCCTAGATAACAGCCGTCTGTGCAAACAGGAAGAGGGTCTAGCATTGGGCACTAATTGGTTATGAGCCAAAGGAGCACAGGGATAACAATATAACAGAAGGCACCTGGGAAAGCCTGTATACTATCTGAGTTTTGCATGGTGAGTGATGGCAGGGCACAGGCACCAGGGTAAGCACAGGGACTTGAAGCTGCTCTGAGTTGTGTAATGAGATATTATAAAGAACCACGACTGATCTGTAGCAAAAATAAAAAAAGCCATCACATGAGAATTCTATATGAACTGCGAACGCAGGCCATGACCAAGACAAGCTGAGTTGTGCATGCTCTAAGCCCAGCATGCATCAGAGCCAGGGTTTCTAAAACCAAAGGGTGGTTGACAGATGATGATGGAAGTCACAAAATAATCCCACACCAGTTCAGAATTATGAATAATAAAAAGATTATTTATTTAAGGGTAAAACTTACAGATCACTGTCCTAGATAACAGTCCTCTTTGCAAAGAAGAAGAGATTCTAGCAGCCCGAAGCAGGAGCCAGAAGCAAGAGAGTAGGCACATGCTTTCCAATTGCTTTTAGAGTATCCAAGACCATGCCCAAGTGTTGTGGGAGCTCCTTCCGCTCCTTCAGCCAATAGCCACTGACATACCAGCCCATTGGGGCATGGTCTCTCTCTTTAAAAAAGCAGCCACTGCCCTCTGCTCCCTTTCTGGCTTCCAGCTCTTCTTCTGGCGACTAGGCTCCCTTCCTGATAGTGCAGAGGGCTGTTGTCTGGGACGGTGATCTGTAACTTTTTCCCCCTTAAATAAATAACCATTTTATTAATCATAATTTCAAAATGGTGTAGAATTGTTTGTGACTTACACCTTCACCCAAGTGGATTGGTATCTTAAAGGCTATTGGCTGAAGGAATGGAAAGTGCTCCCCCAGCAGAGACCATTAAGATGGCCTTTATAGCTTTAAACTTTACCCACCCCGAAGCCATTGAGGTCTGTTGGCTTTGCTTACGCCCTTACATTGAAGCATTTGGGGTAATTGGCTCTAACAAAATACTAGATAAAGCTGATATTTGTAGATGAGAAATCCCCAATGTGGGGGAGATATTGGGACTGACTATCCACCTTTGGCAGATATTGAATGCAACTTGTGTCTTGTACACCAGATACCTTTGTATTAACCTCAGTTGTGATATAGCTAATGGGTTATAGCTTCATGGAGGGTGCCCAAAGATTATGGTTATTTTTGGATCTGCCAAGAGACAGGGGTTACTCCCTGCCTGTCTGACCTACTGATCATTCAGCATAATGATATTTGTCTACTTGCATTTTTTTCTCATGTGCTTTATCACATGCAAGTAAAATTCTTGACCTGAAGTCATAAGAGAGAGCCCCTAATGGCCTATGCTGTCACCATATTGATGGTGGTATGCATGGCGAAGCTTTCCCTTGGCACCTCATCCCTGGTGATTTTACAAAAAGAAATGGAAATAATTTGTTCACAATTGATGGCAAACTTAGAAAAGATAGAGACTGCATTACATTATTTACAAAAGTCTTTGGATTTCGTAGCATGGGTAACCTTACACAATAAGAGAGGCTTAGACTTGCTGTTTGTGGAACAGGAAGGAAGTTGCAAGGCACTTGGGGAAGAATGTTGTTTCTATGCAAATCATTCTGGAGTAGTTACTAGAACCCTAGATTCCTGAGTTAAGAAAAAATATTGATTTGTTTAAGTAAAGGATTCCCTATGATACCTGGTTTAATTGTTATCCATGGCATACCACACTCATCTCTTCCCTAATTGGGCCAATGGTTGTTTTGTTTATTGGACTGTCTTTTTGGACCATTAATTATCCAAAGGCTGAAACAAGCATTCCACAAACAGATACAACAGGTACAACTCATGGCCCTTAGAGTATATTATTGATAGGCTCGATACATTTTACCCCATGGAAGAACTCTCAATCTAAGGGTATCCAGACTGAAACTCTGGCTAGGGGTGGCCCTGACCAATACCCTCTTTCGGGTTGTCTATTCTTGTTTGGTGACTGGAATAGGGAGTGGGAAAAAAAGATGGGGAGAGGTTCAGCCAAAATTATCTCAGGGCCTGTAACTTGAGGACTCTAGGAAAGAGGAAAGCTTGGCTCGAGTTTGAAGGATAGTCTCAAAGCTACTGAGTGAGGATGAGACAGTTAAATCTAGATAGACACCCCTCCATCCATGCGAGGGGCTTGGCTGTCTCTCATTGGCTGGATGTACCCCACATTACACAATATTACTTAAACTTAATAGGTTAACACTCACGGTAATAAACTGAGTTTTTGTTTTGAATTGACTCTCTATTGCATCTGATTGTCCTGTGTCATGGGGCTGTGGAATAGGTAGATAGTGTACTCACCTTTCACTGGGGAATAAGGCTAAAGAGGTCTGGCACCCATGTCTTTACCAACTCCCTCACATATGGTGAATGCATGCCTTAAGATACTACTGTTTGCTTAATGACTTACATTCAATATATCCTTTTGGGTATTTACTATTTGCTGAGTTTTCAGAAATAGTCATAGGATAAGTAGCTAAAACTCTTGATAAGTCATCTCTGTCTCTGATATGTACTGCCAATGTTAAGTCTTTATTATTATGTTCTATCTGTAAATCATTTCTTTGTTTCTCAGTACAAACAAGTTTTCCAATGCTTTCTATAACATGAGGGTCTGCTTGTTGGGGTTTCTGTCCTGCCCAGTTCCCACAGCCAGTAAGCCCCCAAAGAAAATCACACAGAGATTCTATATTAATGATAAACTGATTTGCCCATTAGCTCGGGCTTCTTATTAGCTTTTGTAGCTTATATTAACCCATTATTCTTATATATGTTAGCCACATGGCTCAGTACCTTTTTCAGTGGGCCAGGTCACATCCTGCTTCTTCGGTGGTCTGGGCCAGGACTGGGAGGTCTGGGCTTCCTCCTTCCTAGAATTCTCCTGTTCTCATTGCCCCACCTCTACTTCCCGTCACAGCATTTATTTAAAACATGATTGACAGAATACAGACAATTCAATCTATGTATCACAGTCTTTTGTTGAGTATGAATTCCTTTACCTTTAAATATCTCTAATCATTTCTTTAAATCAATTAATTGTTGGTTCTCATCATGTATATATGATTACATGTCTTTAAGTTTTTCCATTAATGATATCTTTTCATCCTTATAGTTTATTTAGATGTCCTATAGATTGTCTTCCAGAAGGGATGTTCTATCTGCTAGCTTGTTATAATGTTTTAAGATTTTGTTTGTAAATTTTAACAGTATTAATCCCTTCAAATAATCTCTTAGTATCATTCTGTAAGGTTTCATAACCCATTGTTATGGAGTGAATTTTGCTTGTCAAATTATGGCTTTTACAATCTAAAGTATGAATTCTTTCAGTTTAATTCTCATTGTTAGTCTGTAAAATCTGTATCATTTTTAAAAGTTTCTAATTCTTGACTTTGTTGTCAAACCATTTATTTAAGAATATAATATTAATTCTCAAAGAAATATCAGGAAGATTAAGAATGTATATGTCCCAGGTAAATTATATACTTCTTTTAGAATTCCCTCCATATGAAAAATGAAAAGGAAATCAAATTCCTGTATGGTGGTACCATCTGCCATTATCAGCTGACTTACCTCCCTTAAAATCCTGGTTCAGATGAGATTATTAAACTGTGTTTACAATGTGGGCCAGTCTTTGTCACAGTAATACCACTAAAACTGTCCATAGTTACTGGAACTCTGGTCTTATTTATGCCTATGCCATTATCCTGTGGATTTTCTAAACAGAATTCAAAATCAAACAATGAATTTTCATTAAAGAGATATTAATTAGGGCAGTACTTCAGTGGGTCCATGCAGGCGGCAGGAACCAAGGGAAGGGACTGTAGCCATGTGGGAGTCATGTGTGGCATTTGCAGCAAGTCATGGGGACTACTGGAGCCATAGGAAGCTCTGGTGGGCTGAGAAAAGATTTGCGTGTCCTGGGCAGAGTGACGGCAAGCCGTATTTGGCTCGTGAAGCCATTGATGGTGCGGTAGAGGGGCAAAAGTGGAAGAAGATGGGTGTTGGGAGTGCTAGTTTTTCTCCTGAATCCAGGTGGCTAGATTTGGGACAGGCCTTGACCTGTGCTATTGGCAAAAATGTCTCAAAAATGACATTTTTCATGAATTTGTACCCCAAACATTATGTGCAAAATGCAGCACAACTAATAAAAACCCAGGGACAGAAATTGGCCTTCATCCTGAAGGTCAGAAAAGCAAAACAACCAACCACTGGTTTCTACCTCTAGTTCAGTCTGAAGTTCCTGTCTCTAGGAATCATAGAGTGAGACTATATGCGAGAACTGTCTCCTCCTGTCTTTTTTTTTTTGATATTTTTTTTTATTGAGAAAAAGAAAAAAAAATTTCCGCCTCCTCCCAGCCTCCCATTTCCCTCCCCCTCGTCCCACCCTTCTCCCCCTCCCCCCACTACTCTCCCCCTCCCTCTCCAGTCCAAAGAGCAGTCAGGGTTCCCTGCCCTGTGGAAAGTCCAAGGCCCTCCCCCTCTGTCCATATCTAGGAAGGTGAACATCCAAGGTGGCTAGGCTCCCACAAAGCCCGAACTTGAAGTAGGATCAAAACCCTGGGCCATTGACCTTGGCTTCTAATCAGCCCCCATTGTTCGCCATGTTCAGAGAGTCTGGTTTTATCCCATGCTTTTTCCGTCGCAGTCCAGCTGGCCTTGGTGAGCTCCCAATAGATCAGCCACACTGTCTCAGTGGTTGGGTGCACCCCTCGTGGTCCTGACTTCCTTGCTCATGTTCTCCCTCCTTCCGCTCCTCATTGGGAACTTGGGAGCTCAGTCCGGTGCTCCAGTGTGGGTCTCTGTGACTCTCTCCATCCATCACCAGATGAAGGTTCTATGGTGATATGCAAGATATTCGTCAGCATTGCTGTAGGATAGGGTCATTTCAGGTTCCCTATCCTCAACTGCCCAAGGAACTAACTGGGGACCTCACCTTGGGCTCCTGGAAGCCACTCTAGGTTCAAGTCTCTTGCCAACCGTAAGGTGGCTCCCTTAACTAAGAATTGTGCTTCTGTGCTCCCCTATCCAACCTTCCTTTATCCCCATCATCCTGTTTCCCCAAGTTTCCCTCATCCTCCCCTTCTCACTTTTCTCTCCCCATGCCCCGATGCTCCCATCCCACCCCACCCCCAGGATCCCAAATTTTCTCCCCGGCAATTTTGTCTAATTCCCATAGCCAAGAGGATAATTATATGTTTTTCCTTGAGTTCGCCTTCTTATTTAGCTTCTTTATGTTCACCACTATATACTCCGTGACCGTTATTTATGGCTAGAAACCAATTATGAGTGAGTACATCCCATGTTCATCTTTTTGGGTCTGTGTTACCTCACTCAGGATAGTGTTTTCTATTTCCATCCATTTGCATGCAAAATTCGAGAAGTCATTGTTTTTTACAGCAGCGTAGTACTCTAATGTGTATATATTCCACACTTTCTTCATCCATTCTTCCATTGAAGGGCATCTAGGTTGTTTCCAGGTTCTGGCTATTACAAATAATACTGCTATGAACACAGTTGAACAAATGCTTTTGTCATGTGGTAGGGGATCTCTTGGGTATATTCCCAAGAGTGGTATTGCTGGGTTCAGGGGTAGGTTGATCCCAAATTTCCTGAGAAACCGAAACACTGATTTCCAAAGTGGTTGCACAAGATTGCATTCCCACCAGCAATGGATGAGGGTACCCCTTCCAACATAGCCTCTCCAGCAAAGGCTATCATTGGTGTTTTTGATTTTAGCCATTCTGACAGGTGTAAGATGATATTTCAAAGTTGTTTGATTTGCATCTCCCTAATCGCTAAGGAGGTTGAGCATGACCTTAAGTGTCTTTTGGCCATTTGAACTTCTTCTGTTGAGAATTCTCTGTTCAGTTCAGTGCCCCATTTTTTAATTGGGTTAATGAGCATTTTGAAGTCTAGTTTCTTGAGTACTTTATATATTTCGGAGATCAGACCTTTGTTGCAGGGTTGGTTAAGATCTTCTCCCAGTCAGTAGGTTGCCTTTTTGTCTTAGTGACAGTGTCCTTTGCTTTACAGAAGCTTCTCAGTTTTAGTAGGTCCCATTTATTCAATGCTGCCCTTAATGTCTGTGCTGCTGGGGTTATACAAAGAAAGCGATCTCCTGTGCCCATTTGTTGTAGGGTGCTTCCCACATTCTCTTCTATCAGGTTCAGTGTGTTCGGACTGATATTGAGGTCCTTGATCCATTTGGACTTGAGTTTTGTGCAAGGTGATAGATATGGGTCTATTTTCATTCTTCTACAGGTTGATATCCAGTTGTGCCAGCACCATTTGTTGAAGATGCTTTCTTTCCTCCATTGTATCCTTTTAGCTCCTTTATCGAAAATGAGGTGATCATAGGTTTGTGGGTTAAAATTTGGGTCTTCTATGTGATTCCATTGATCGACTTCTCTGTTTTTATGCCAGTACCACACTGTTTTCATTACTGTAGCTCTGTAATAGAGTTTGAAGTCGGGGATGGTAATGCCTTCAGAAGATCCTTTATTGTAATGGATTGTTTTGGCTATTCTGGGTTTTTTGTTTTTCCATATAAAGTTGATTATTGTCCTTTCCAGATCTGTGAAGAATTTTGCTGGGATCTTGATGGGGATTGCATTGAATTTATAAATTACCATTGGTAGAATTGCCATTTTTACTATGTTGATCCCCCAATCCAAGAGCAAGGGACGTACTTCCATTTTCTGGAATTCTCTTCAATTTCTTTCTTCAATGCCTTAAAGTTCTTGTCAAATAGGTCTTTTACTTCCTTGGTTAGAGTTACCCCAAGATATTTTATGCTGTTTGTGGCTATCGTGAAAGGTGAAGCTTCTCTGATTTCCCTCTGTGCTTCCATATCCTTTGTGTATAAGAGGGCGACTGATTTTTTGGAGTTGATCTTGTATCCTGCCACATTACTAAAGGTGTTTATCAGCTGTAGGAGTTCTTTGGTGGAGTTTTGGGGGTCGCTTATGTACACTATCATATCATCTGCAAATAACGAAAGTTTAACTTCTTCTTTTCCAATTCGAATCCCCTTGATCCCCTTATGTTGTCTTATTGCTATTGCTAGAACTTCCAGCACTATATTGAAGAGATATGGCGAGAGTGGACAGCCTTGTCGTGTTCCTGAGTTTAGTGGGATGGCTTTGAGTTTCTCTCCGTTTAATTTGATGTTAGCTGTCGGCTTGCTGTAATTAGCTTTTATTATATTTAGGTATGACCCTTGTATCCCTAATCTCTCCAAGACTTTTATCATAAAGCGATGTTGAATTTTGTCAAATGCTTTTTCAGCATCTAATGAAATGATCATATGTTTTTTTTCTTTCAGTTTATTTATATGATGAATTACATTGATAGATTTTCGTATGTTGAACCAGCCCTTCATCTCTGGGATAAAGCCTACTTGATCATAATGGATAATTTTTCTAATGTGTTCTTGGATTTGGTTTGCCAGTATTTTGTTGAGGATTTTTGCGTCAATGTTCATGAGTGAGATTGGCCTATAATTCTCTTTCCTGGTAGAGTCTTTGTGTGGTTTTGGTATCAGAGTAACTGTAGCTTCATAAAAGGAATTTGGTAATGACTCTTCTGTTTCAATATTGTGAAATACATTAAGGAGTATAGGTATTAAGTCTTCTTGGAAGTTCTGGTAGAATTCCGCATTGAAGCCATCTGGTCCTGGGCTCTTTTTGGTAGGGAGGTTTTTGTTAACAAATTCTAATTCTTCTCGACTAACAGGTCTATTTAGATTGTTCACCTGGTCCTGGTTTAACTTTGGTAAATGGTATTTATCTAAAAAAGTGTCCATTTCTTTTACATTATCCAGTTTTGTGGCATACAGGCTTTTGTAGTAAGATCTAATGATTCCCTGAATTTCCTCTGTGTCTGTGGTTATGTCCCCCTTTTCATTTCTGATCTTATTAATTTGTATATTCTCTCTCTGCCATTTAATTAGTTTGGATAGAGGTTTATCAATCTTGTTGATTTTCTCCAGGAACCAGCTTTTTGTTTCATTGATTTTTTGGATTGTTTTCTGCGTTTCTATTTTGTTGATTTCTGCCCTTAGTTTGTTTATTTCCAGTCTTCTACTCCTCCTAGGTGAGTCTGCTTCTTTTTTTTCTAGAGCTTTCAGGTGGGCTGTTAATTCTTCAATGTGTGCTTTCTCTGTTTTCTTTAAGTGGGCACTTAGTGCTATGAACTTTCCTCTTAGGACTGCGTTCATTGTGTCCCATAAGTTTGAATATGTTGTTTCTTTATTTTCATTGAATTCTAGGAAGACTTTAATTTCTTTCTTTATTTCTTCCTTAATCCAGGTGTGATTCAGTAGTTGACTGTTCAGTTTCCATGAATTTGTAGGCTTTCTGGGAGTAGCCTTGTTGTTGAATTCTAACTTTAATCCATGGTGATCTGATAAGACACATGTGGTTACTAATATTTTTTTTGTAATTGTGAATGTTTGCTTTGTTACCGACTATGTGGTCAATTTTCGAGAAGGTTCCATGAGCTGCAGAGAAGAAGGTATATTCTTTCCTATTTGGGTGGAATGTTCTATAGATGTCTGTTAAGTCCATTTGCTTCAGTACCTCCATTAATTCTCTTGTTTCTCTGTTAGGTTTCTGTCTGCTTGACCTGTCCCTTGGAGAGAGAGGAGTGTTGAAGTCTCCTACTATTAGTGTGTGCGGTTTGATGGCTGCCTTGAGTTTTAGCAATGTCTCTTTTATGTACGTGGGTGCTTTTATATTAGGGGCATAGATATTCAGAATTGAGACTTCATCCTGATGAACTGTCCCTGTTATGAGTATAAAATGCCCCTCTCCATCTCTTTTGATTGATTTAAGTTTTAAGTCAACTTTGTTAGAGATTAGTATGGCCACACCTGCTTGTTTCTTAGGTCCATTTGCTTGATAAGCCTTTTCCCAGCCCTTTACTCTGAGTAGGTGCCTGTCTTTGTGGTTGAGGTGTGTTTCTTATAAACAGCAGAATGTTGGATCCTGTTTTCTTATCCAATCTTTTAGCCTGTGCCTTTTTATAGGTGAGTTGAGTCCATTGATATTAAGTGATATTAATGACCAGTGGTTGTTAACTCCAGTCACTTTTTTAGTCGTGGAGTTTGTGTGTTTCCCTTCCTTGAGTTGTGTTGGTGAAAGGTCTCTAGATGTCTGAGTTATTGTGGTCATTGTTGGACTCCTTGGTTAGTGCTTTTCCTTCTATTACTTTCTGTAAGGCTGGATTTGTGGCTACGTATTGTTGAAATTTGTTTTTATCCTGGAAAGTTTTATTTTCTCCATTTATAGTGAACGAAAGCTTGGCTGTTTACAGTAGTCTGGGCTTGCATCCATAGTCTCTTAGTTTCTGCAATACATCTATCCAGGACCTTCTGGCTTTCATGGTTTCCATGGAGAAGTCAGGTGTAAGTCTGATAGGTTTACCTTTATTAGTAACTTGGCCTTTTTCCTTTGCAGCTCTTAATATTCTTTCTTTATTCTGTATGCTTAGTGTTTTGATTATTACATGGTGAGGGGATGTTTTTTTTTGATCCAGCCTATTTGGTGTTCTGTATGCTTCTTGAACCTTCATAGGTATATCTTTCTTTAGGTTGGGAAAGTTTTCTTCTATAATTTTATTAGATATATTTTCTGGACCGTTGAGCTGCACTTCTTCCCCTTCTTCTACACCTATTATTCTTAGGTTTGGTCTTTTTATTGTGTCCCAGATTTCCTGAATGTTTTGTGATGAGATTTTGTTGGACTTGCTCTTTTCTTTGATCAGTGTGTTTATTTTCTCTATGGTATCTTCAGAATCTGAGATTCTTTCTTCTATCTCTTGTATTCTGTTGGTTATGCTTGTTTCTGTAGTCTCTGTTTGTTTACTTAAATTTTCCATGTCCAGCTGAACCTCCGTTTGTGTTTTCTTCTTTGCCTCCATTTCAGTTTTCAAGTCTTGAACTGTTTCCATTATCTTTTTGATTGTTTTTCCTTGGTTTTCTAGGGTGTCATTCACTGATTTATTCAATTCTTCAAACTTCCTGTTATATTTCTCATCCATTTCTATAAAGTTGTTCTTTACATGCTGTTTAAGGTCACTTTCATAAAGTCAATTTTTTTCTACTCCTTCTTGATTAAGTTGTTCATGTCCTCCTGTTGTGAGGTCACTGGTTTCTGGTGGTTTCATGTTGCTTTTCTGATTGTTGGATGAATTCTTGCATTGGCGCCTGCCCATCTCTTCCTCCGAATGCTCCCCTATGGATATTCTTTAACAGAATCAGGTCTTCTTGCCTACTGATGTACCTTCCCAGTGATGGCTCTCCCCAGTGATAGCTCTCCTGGTGCCGAGATCAGATCTCAGTGCCCAATGATGGCTCTCCCCTTGCTGGCTCTCCTAGCACTGAGATCAGGTCTCCATGCTGGTTGGGTAGCTCGTAAACAAAGCGCCTACCTTCTTAGGTGCAGGTAGGCTATTGAAACAAAGGAACTCCCACCCACCAGGGTGCCCTGAGGTTTCGGACCTAGCGCCCAGACAGGCTGAGCTGGGAGATGTTATGTGTCCACAGAGGACAGAGGTGCCGAAGAAGGGAGGGTTCTGGATGCAAGCTGGGTGGGATAGGAAGAAAGAGGCAGTATGCAGGGAGTAGAGGCCCTGCAGAGAGCCCAGGAAGGATAGGGGGTTGAGGAACTTCCGAGTTCCCTGTCCCGGGCTGGAGCCATGGGATCAGCAACTCACCCCTTGCTGGCTCTCCTAGCGCCGAGATCAGGTCTCCGTGCTGGTTGGGTCTCCTCCTGTCTTATATTCCTCTTTAGTGCTAGGATTAAAGGAATGCTCAGCTAGGAGAAAATGATCTTGTACCCTATAAAGATTTGTCAGTTGTATTGGTTTAATAAAACACTGATTGGCCAGTAGCCAGGCAGGAAATATAGGCCAGGAGACCAGAACAGGAGAATTCTGGGAAGAGGAAAGGCTCAGTCTGCAGTCATCACCCAAACACAGAGGAAGCACAATGAGACTGACTCACTGAGAAAAGGTACCAAGCCATGTGGCTAACACAGAAAAGAATTATGGGTTAATGTAAACTGCAAGAGTTAATAAGGAACCTGAGCTAATAGGCCAACCAATTTATAATTAATGTAGACCCCTATGTGTTTCTTTGGGACTGAACAGCTGTGACATTGGGTGGGACAGGAACCTCTGTCAACAGTACCCCAATACTACCCATTTTCTATGGCAAACAAGTGAGACTACTGGGACTAAAGATGTATGTCATCATTGCCTATAAGGCTGATAAGTGAATGATTTTTGCTCTCTAAACTTCATGCAAGCATTATTTGTTAAAATACAAATGAAATATAACTACAAAATACTGTGACAGACCTTGCCAGTTGCTTTTAGGAAAATTGCTATGGCATTTGAAATCTGCCTAGAAAAGCCATTGAATGTTCAGTGCCCACTGTATTGTTCTGTGGGAGGCAGTTTGAAAGATAAGCATGTTGAGTCCCATGTAGATAATAGAAGCCTTTCTTTTGAGGTTTTAAAGGTAAATAAATCATCTACAAGGTTCATATATGCAATAATGTGAATTAAGCATCTGGTCAGCTGGGGTGGAAGAGACATATGTGATTAACAAGAGACTAGAACCATTTAATTGAAAGATTTGCTTTTCTGGGATAATCAATAATGGTCCGTTGGGGATGAAAATCCAGCTTTGATTAAGAAGAGACAAACATCACTGGTAAAATCTTCTGGTAAGGGTTTGAAGGGATCTAGAAGGTCTGAGTACAGCCAATATGACCTGACAGTTTTTGCCTTTACCTTTCTCCCCCTTGCCTTAGTAAACCATTTGAATACACTGCTAATGGTAGCACCAAGTTCTACTCTTTTCTCTATCTACTTCCACCTACTGAGACTGACCACTAATGTACAGCTATCAACTCTCAATTTGCTTACCTTTATTAACATGCCCAATCAAAATTAACCAACTCATCCTGACATGAGTTTTTTTTTTTCTTTTTACCTTTATGAACTGACATTGAGTATGGGCCATGTCTGTCTCCTCTCTATTTACAGGAAGTACTTGGTGGCCTCATATCTCTTTTCCTTTCCCCTTTTCTCTTCTTCCTTTTTCCTCTCTATCCTGTCTTTTTCTCTTAAACCTTGCCTGTCAAAAACTTTCTCACACCACTCATCAAAACCCAAATAAAGACACAGAGTCATTATTAATGCATAGCCTTATCTTATGCATCCCCACTAGAACTTATTAACGTAATTTAACTGGTTTCTCTTCTTCTACATTTTGCCTCAGGGTATTTTACCATTCTATCTTTCAGTAAACCCTACTTTTCTGCTTCTTCCATGTATGTCTGCCTGGATGACCGATCCTGGGCATCTGCCTCTCTTTCTCCCACATTCTATTCTCTCTCATTCTCTCCACCTACTTATTCACTCTGACAACCAGCCCAACCTATCTCTCCCCTGCCAAACCATTGGCTACTTTTCTTTTTATTAAACCCATCAGGTACCTTAGACAGCCAAGCTAAAACATCAACACATCTTTTTATAATTAAACAAATGCAACATAAACAAATTTAACACATTTTTACATAGTTAAAGTAAAATCTCACAACATTTCTCCCTTTTTGACAAATAAAAATGAAGCGCTTTAACTTTAACATTGTAAAATTCTATACAATAAAAACAGTTACCAAGTAAGAATTACCTTTAAAATATCCATTTTATTTATATTTGTAGAATTCAGAGAAAATATTCTATATGTACCCTATCTTGGTGTGTCCATAGTTTTGTACATAATTTACTCTCTATCATAAATAAGGAAAACTATAAATAGTCTTTAATTTTATTAAAGACCAAAGAATGATATGCTACCTGAGTAAAGAGGAAGCACAGTAAAAGCCACTTCCAAATAGAAACAAGAGAGACATCTGGCAGCCTGGACAGTCATTCAAGATTCCTCTGCATTCTTGAGGAATCCATATTCAAGCTATATAATACTAGAATATATTATATATATATGTATTTGTGTACCACAAATTTTGAAAGACTCTCCATTTTGTTTTGGAAAAGTTCATTCTTTTTCCTTTATGTTCTGTAGTATCTTGCAGATGATGACCCTCATCTTTTCTGAAATAAATTGGTGCTTCCAGGAACAGATAGTTCTCAGTGTCTTGGGAAGTTTTAGGTAATTAAACATCTTAAATATGATATTCTGCATTATGTTGTGCTAAACAGCTGTAACCTTTGTCAATATATATCACTTGTAAAGATTCAGGAGGTGTCATCTGATAAAACCTCATCCATATTAACCTAAAAAGCATCCACAGTTTCATTTCCTGTGGAAACAAAAGTAAAATGTCAAAGTATATTTGACTTCCATTTGACAAATACAATTTTTTTTACTTCCATTTGAAAGCTAAAACATTTAAAATAATGAGGTTGGTTTATTTAAGTAGTGCTTCTTTAAATCCCATGTAACTTAGTAGCTGTCATTTGCTTATAAGCATTCAAAAATTCAAATTCAAAACAACACCATGCATATCCAGACACCCTGTGCACTTCCCATTCTTTTGTGTTGTGTCTTTTTCCCTTTGAATTACTGTACTATCTCTTCAGAAACTTTCCTTTATTTTTATATACTATCTATTTTTTTCTGTGAACATTTATGCCCATTTTCTTAAGCCTATACACATTTTTAATACACCATAACCTTTTGAAGGCTTTTCCCAACTTTGCATGTCTTTAATGCTTGTTTCTTTCCCATTTTTTAACCAATTGAACCAAACCTTAAAGTCATAGAGTGGATTTGTGCTGGTGGCTAGCTCTGCATTGCTTAGTTCCATGAGAACTAAGTTTTATGTCCTGTGAGCCTGACTGAGAGCTGTATTCAACTGGGAGCTGTGTCTATCCAGGAGCTGCATTCAACCACCCTAGCTCTGTGAAGCTAGTGCCCAATCTGTAGCAGAAATTTTTATTTATCTTGTTTCTACCTAACATGCTGGCTTCTCAAGTGCTCATTGTACAGCAGAGCCTCTTAAAGGAGCCTCGCACTTTTCTTTCTTTTCAGCTTTCTCAGACCCTATGTGGAAATTCAGGTCCCTCCTTGGAATGCCAAATGTTACAGGCATTCTTGGAATGTGTATAAGCTCCCAAATAAAGACAAGGAGACTTATTATTAGTTAAGAATACTCAGCTTTATCTTATGTTTGTCCTACTAGCTTTTATAACTTAATTTAACCTCTTTCTCATCATCTATATTTTGCCTTGGGACTTCTTACTTTTTTTTTTATTTTTTTTACTTCCATGTCTTTCTGTCCAGAAACTGTCTGACTGCCTGGTCCTGGGTGTTTGCCTCTCTTTCTCCCTCAGTGTCTTCTCTCTCATTCTCTTCTCCTACTTGTTCTCTCTTCCTACCAGTCCTGCCTATCTCTCCTCTGTCTAGCCATTGTAGCTAGCTTTCTGTTAGACCAATCATGCGCTTTAGGCATGCAAGTTAAAACAAAATTTTTAACACATCCTTACAGAATTTAGCAAGCATGACATAAAGAAATGTAATCTTTACATAGTCAAAGTAATATTCCTCAACACCTGACCTTTGTTCCTCTAGGGTAAATAATTGTCATTTATGCTGAGAACTTGTTCTTTGTGTATCCTGAAGCAAATTTCCTACTTCCCTTTTATGCTTCATCTATGACCACATGGAAGTTATGCTCTAGAGTAAGCAAAGTCTATACCTTGTTATATGAGCTGAACTTTGCAATGTGTAAGAGTTTTCCAGGTTGTACTGGGTTTCAAGGCATAAAGTGGTCATGGAGAGCAGCTGAGGCCTTGCACATTGAAAGGATAGAAGAAGTCATTTGTAAAGCTGCAGCTTTAGTTGAAATAGAAGAAGTTTAAGGCTTGAAGGGGTCGTGAAGGCAAATTGAGATTTGGAACTATGCTGCAAGATTAGCGTCACTGATGAGTGCCAAGGAAAGTCTATTTATAAAGATGTAGGCCAGTTTTAGTAGAAACCACAGCATTTTTGAAATATCAGTAACAAGAAATGATTATTAAGGACAACAGCTTCCATGGGGTAGGTACAGTTGGCTTGAGTCTATAAGGCAAGCTATGTGTGCTGTAGAGGCTGAAACTGGCCAGGCTCTATAGAACACAGACTGTGGTTAACAATTTCCAGATATCGAATAGTGCTTTACATTGTCAAATGTTAATTTTGTTTTGATTGTGACTATCCCTCAATTCTTTCCTCTTGAAATAAGAAGTATGTTTTCATTTGAAATTGAGTTTTGTGTAAGATAATAGGTATGGAACTACTTTCATTCTTCTACATGTTGATATCCAGTTATTCCAGCACCATTTGTGAAATATGCTTTCTTTTTTCCATTTTATATTTTTTAGTTCTTTGTCAAAAATCAGGTGTTTGTAGATGTGTGGATTACTATCCACATATTTGATTCATTTCCATTGGTCCTCCTGTCTGTTTTTATACCAATACCAGGCTGTTTTCAGTATTGTAGCTCTGTAGTAGAGTTTGAAGTCAGGGATTGTGATGCCTCCAGAAGTTCTTTTATTGTACAGGATTGTTTTGGCTAACCTGGGATTTTTGCTTTTTTATATGAAGTTGCTTACCATGGTGGGAGTGCAAACTGGAAAAGCCCCATTGGATTTCAGCATGGTGATTTCTCAGAAAATTAGGAAACAACCTTCCTTAAAACCCAGCAATACCACTTTTGAATATATATCCAAAGGATGCTCAATGTATGACAATGACATGGGCTCAACTATGTTCATAGCCACATTGTTTGTCATAGCCAGAACCTGGAAACAACTTACAAGCCCCTCCACCAAAGAATGGATAAGTAAAATGATGTGGGAATGATTTCTTATTAATAAAGAAACTGCCTAGGCCCATTTGATAGGCCAACCCTTAGATGGGTGGAGTAAACAGAACAGGATTCTGGGAGAAAGAAGCTGAGTCAGTGAGTCGCCATGATGCTCCCACTCCAGCCAGACGCAGGTTAAGATCCTCCCTGGTAAGCGCACCTCGTGGTGTTACAGGGATACTAGAAATGGGTTAGATCGATATGTAAGAGCTAGCCAATAAGAGGCTACAGATAACGGGCCAGGCAGTGTTTAAATGAATACCGTTTCTGTGTAATTATTTCGGGTATAAAGCTAGCCATGCGGGCGGCCAGGTGACGGGGATGCAGCCCAGCCGCCCCTGTTACAACAGATTGGCGCCCAGACGTGATGGGCTAAATCCACTTAAAAACCTGAGAAGGCTTAAAAATAAGGGAGAGAGAGTTTAACACAGATTTTTGCTGTTTGTTGGTGGTATGCGGTAGAGAGATTTCCTGATTCGGCAACAGCAGCAGAAAAAAAAAACTGCGTCATTTTAAACTACGGCTTCCTGGGACTGTGCCGCCACTGCAAACTCTGGCTTTAAAGCATTTCAACGGCTTTTATGGGACTGGATGTTTGTGTTCCCACTTGGGATCGGAAGGAGAGTGCTCTGAGACCTTGCTGATGTCTCAGCGCTCCCCGCCTGCACCTGGGCAGAATCAGGCTTAGGCAGGCGGAAGAGCATGGCGGATTCCTGCCGCCATACAGAGACGTGTTTTCAGACTGCGCAGTGCTCTGCGTGTCAGATTTGGCTGTAACTTGGATGAAAAGAGTTTCTGTGCTGCACACTCAGTCTCAGAATTAAACTGCTGATTGTGGCTCCAATGTGGACTTGCTGTGTGCCTGGAACTGTGACTGGCTCAGGGGCACCAAATGGCTCTGAGGCAGGAGCGGCTGCTCCATGCTGAACTGTGCTGACCTCAGGCAGGAACTACCGTAATTACCATAATAACAGCGCACAGTTAAGGTTTAGACTGGGCAGGACACAGGCAGTACCGTATTACCTGTACATGCTGCAACTTAACTTTTTAAGAACTGCTTAACGTTTTAAGAAATGCTCCTGGATAGTAAAAAAAAAATGTTACAGATTCACAATAAAACAGATTCAGACAAAAGATCACAATGTTGGATGAATGTATGTAGGCTTGAGAGAGAGAGAGAGAAAAAAAATATAGAGAATAAAGTTAATGCCTTTAAAAAAAAGAGGGTAAAGTCTTTAAAGAGACAGAATAAAGTAAACTGATAGAGTAAAAAGAAGCCACGTAAAAATGGAAAATTCACAGAGAGTCTGGATTCTTTGTATTATTGTGTTTTCTTTAAAATTTTTGACTGTGAAGGAGCTAAGTACAGAGAGACATTTCATTATATGGGCTGCCAAGTGGAACCAGAACGGATATCATGAGGGTATGATTTCAGAATTTGGGTCTAAGGATATGATGCTTTGGAAAGGGTCTTCTTTTGTTTTCACAGAGGATGTGACCCTGTGGATTGCATCTATCCCGGTATGGTATGATAGACCATGTCCTCCTGAAAGGTTGCTGTGAACACCCTCAAAAAAATTTACTTCACTCAACTGCCAACTGAGATGAACCTGGCACACAGGTTACCCCATGAAAGATATGATTAACAGCGCCCCCATTCAGCAGGAAGCAGTTTGGAGAGAAAAAACTGCGCCCATGTTCCCAAATATTGTTTATAAATGTGCTTTTACATTTAAAGGGGGATATGATATAGATATGAATAATTTGCATTGGTATGGATTTTAAGGTCAATTTTGTTATATGTATATGTATTTCTGATCTTGATTAAGATATTGTGATTGTGTAGTTCATTTAAAATGTAATGTATAATTAGAAATATAGGTTGTTAATGGATAATAGTCAAGCTTGTAGTCATGTTACTTAGATTTTCTAGATATATAGAGATATATTTCAGTAAGATAGGCATTCTTCATATCTCTCAAAGGCTGCAGAATATGGCATTTAAATGTTTTAATAACTTAGGGCTTTTCATGACAATGAGACACGTCTGCTCCTGGCAGCACCAATCTACTTCGAGAGGAAGATGGGCATCAAAGAGGATCCTTATGGAGTTTGATAGCCATTTGGGCAAGGAACTGCTCTTGCCTGGACTGATGCATAAACTGGACACAAAGAACCCGCAGAGAGAGGACTGCTGAACTTGCCTAAAGGTGAGATGGTCTTTCGGGGTTTCTGACTCATGAAAGAGTCTGCAAGACATTCTGCAGGACACAGCAGACAGTGACTGAACTGCCTTTGAAATTTCCTGCTTCATGGAAATGTCTCTGGATACCATGGGCCTGTAGGCCGAAAATGGATGCCCCAACAGTACAGAGGAACTTTGGGTGACTGTCCAGGCAGCGAGATGTCTCTGTCATTTCTAGAGTTTTGGACTTCCTGTTTACTTAGGTATTATTATATCCTTCTGTAGTCTTTGATGGAGTTGAAGAATAAATAGTTATAGTTTTCCTTAGTTATGATAAGAGATAAAATAGATATAAATATTGTAACTGTAATTCTTACTTGATAACTGTTTTGTTATATGTAATTTTACTATGTTAAAGTTAAAGCCTTTCTTTTTTGTTTAAACAGAAAAAGGGGAAATGATGTGGGAATGATTTCTTATTAATAAAGAAACTGCCTAGGCCCATTTGATAGGCCAACCCTTAGATGGGTGGAGTAAACAGAACAGGATTCTGGGAGAAAGAAGCTGAGTCAGTGAGTCGCCATGATGCTCCCACTACAGCCAGACGCAGGTTAAGATCCTCCCTGGTAAGCGCACCTCGTGGTGCTGTATATATTATTAGAAATGGGTTAAGAGGCTAAAACTAATGGGCCAGGCAGTATTTAAAAGAATACAGTTTTCCGTGTAATTATTTCGGGCATAAGCTAGCCATGTGGGCGGCCGGGTGCCGGGGACGCAGCCCAGCCGCCCCTGTTACAACAGTAAAATATGGTACAATTACACAGCAGAAAAGTAATGACATCTTGAAATTTGCAGGCAAATGGATGGAACTAGAAAACATCATATTGAGTGAGGTAACAGAGATCCAGAAATACAATTATCAAATGTACTCATTCATAAGTGGTTTTTAAACATAAAGAAAATCAGCCCACAAATCACAATCCCAGAGAACATACACAACAATGCGGACCGTAAGAGAGACATACATGGATCTAACCTACGTGGGAAATAGAAAAAGACAAGATCTCCTGAGCAATTTTGGAACAGTGGTACCATGGGAGAGGGCTGAAGGGGAAGGGAGAAGAAGTGATAGGAGAAAAGAAAAAATATATAGCTCAATTAAAAAAATATGGCTTCACTGTTTTTAAAACCTTTCCAGTCTGTTGGACACTACTTTTTCTAGGGCTAGCAAACTGGAGACATTTAAATCATAGCTTTTAAATTAAAGACTGGAAACACAAAGGAGGGTTGCTGATGAGTTGCCTAAGGAAACAAAGGAAGAAGATGAGGGGGAACAAAAAGCACGGAAGAAGGGAGAACAAAAAGGAGGAAAGGAGTGATAGAAAGGGATTGAAAGTGAGATGGACGAATGGATCTAAGAAAGAAGATAGGAGTGAAGAGAGGAAGGTGAAAATTAAAGATAGAAGTACATAACTTATTTTTAATGTTTCAGGAGTTTATAGCAAAAATACTGAAATTTTAGAGACACTTTGGAATTTGAGCGAGAATACAATTTTAGAGAGACTTTGGATATTTTAGAGAGGCTTAACTTTGAAAAGGCCTAGATATATGAAGTATTTACAAACTAGTAAAATGTTTGAATTTCTAAATACCTGGAAGTTTCAAGTTTAGAATATGTTTCATACTGTAGTATTAATATTATTTTACCATTTTGGAGAAAGATAAAAAAGGAAAGGGAGTACCTGCATAGTGATATGCTTATGTGCCAAGCTGATAATGGTACAATTGTATTGGCATCCTTAAATAAGACACTAATACAACTTCAATGGTCATAGATTCAATATACTCAAGCTCATCCTGAGTATCAAATATATTACTATTATATTTTCAGGCACAACTATTCTTTTTTTTATTTTGCCCATAGAATATCAAATTTAATATTATGTTAACAAAAGTTATATTAGTTTCTCTTGCATATACTTTTTAATTTTATAATTAAAATAATTATATAATTATGTCATGCATTTCTTGTGTATGTGCAAATTTACCATAGTATACTATATAGAAATTTTAAAGTAAAATGGTAAGAAACATATATAATATCTTCAATTTTTCCAAACATTAATTTAAGAATAAATATATAATATTATAAATTATTATTTTAATAGACCTTTATTTTTTACAAAATATTTAAAAATTGTTATCTCCCAGATTTGTAATTATGCCTGGACTATTGAATTCTGAGGAAAAAGTTTTCCATTTGTTAGAAATAAAAGTTGAGTTAGATAAACTAGAAATTATATATTCTAATTTATTACTATGTTACAAAATTTTATAGAATATTTTAACTTATCTACTTTCTCCCACTCTAATGGCATGTTTTGTGTACCATTAATATTTATAATACATGCATTTTTAGTGGAACACTAATAACTCACTAAATTATTTTGGAATTGATTTTTTTCTTCTGTCGCTAATGAATCAACATTATCAGTAATTAAATGAGTGATGTTAGACAAGTGATTTGTTTAGAGTAAATTATTATGGCAATAACTCCTCGAAGAAAAATTCATATTTATTGTATCTAGTAAGTTGTGATTTGACAATATATAGCATTTGACTTTTATAGTATGGAACATTTTGAAAACTAAAAATGTTTATCTCTGTAAAACAATGGACAAAAATAACTCATTCATACACAGAAATTTGGGGAGTCAAATGATGAAAACATTCTATCAAAGCTATGATTCTTTTATATATTCCCAATTTTGCTGACTTCTCATAATATTTTAAGTATTGAAATTACCAGAAATATACAGATTTATTTTTTAGCTTATAGCCCTTAATTGCAAATGATTATCTAAATCCAAATTATTTATATAAAATTAAGGCAATTATATTAATAAATAAAGTACTATAACTTAATTGACTCAATTGACATTTATTTTTGCTATTGTATGGACTTAATATTTATATTTTCAGTACAAATATAAAATATACCTCAACATTTTTCAGTGTCCATAAAAAAAGCTCAGATTTCATGAATTTCTGTTCTGTGGTTCTTGTGATTTGACTAACCTAGTTTTCCATTATACAATTTCTTTATTAATTCTGTAAATATTTATCAAGAATCTACATCCTAGGCTGTATTTTATTGCTCATAATTCAGTATTGGGAATATATGCTAATCTAAACTTTACATAAATTCATTATTTCAATGGTAAATATATACTCATTTATTCACTTAATGCTTGATATAGTATTTACCAATCACAGTTCTTAAATTTGTCATACACGAACATTTCAACATCAAGACACTTTTCTTGAAGCTTATATGATTATGTAAAGATTCTGAAATACATATAGGGATTGAATTCCTTCAAAGCACATAAAAATTAAGGCATGAAATTTGAAATTCAAATAATTGCTGTTAAGTAATATGTAAAATTATTTTCCACAACTACAACGCAATGTTAGACTATCCCTCAATGAAGATATTACACTACCTGAAAATTTACCTTTTTTCCTTATCTTAATCAGTCCTGGTTAATTTCCAAAAATATTAGTGATTATCTAATGAAACCTAGAATGAACCTAGAATGAAAATTCTAGAAGAGCCGGGCGGTGGTGGCGCACGCCTTTAATCCCAGCACTCGGGAGGCAGAGGCAGGCGGATCTCTGTGAGTTCGAGACAAGCCTGGTCTACAGAGCTAGTTCCAGGACAGGTTCCAAAGCCACAGATAAACCCTGTCTCGAAAAACCAAAAAAAAAAAAAAAATGGTGCAAAGTAAACAAAGAAAGAATGACATGAACCACATAGTACCACTTTTTCTCTGTCTTAAAAATTGTGGAGTGTTGTTCATGCTCTGAGATACAGCAATGAGGCAATTTAATCTATTGCAAATTGACAATTTTTCTCTTCTTTCCTAATAAGTAGGTATCATATTTATTTTTCTTGATATGATCATTTCATATACAGAAAACTGAAAAGAATGAACCAAATAAGTCTCTAAAATGTTCCAAACTACAAAATAAGGCTGGCAAGATGTGTATCCACTATGTAAATGTGCAAATATCAAATATATTATGCTGAAATTATACTATACCATTTATAATCACACAAAATAATATAAATTTCCTTACTATAGTTATAAGAAAACATGTTGACAATTATTTAATGTTAATGCAAGTAATACAGAATGACTTAAATGACAAAAAAATGGCACATTTAAAAAAATCTTGGAATAGTATGGCAATTATTCCCTAACTGATCTGTAATTCTGATCAAATACCTTCAATTCAATACCCATGTTTGATATAAGAACCATTTTTAAATGCACACAATTTTATTCTAAAATTTACACCAAAGGGTACAGGTTAAATAAGAGTAAAAACAATCGTGTCAAAGATAAATAAGTTGCAAAGAATCATTCAAAAAAATATCGAGCCTTATTGTGCAACAACAGATAGCAAAAAAATGTGGCATTGATACAGATACCTACATAAAATCATTGAAAGAAAGCCAGGGGCTTAGAAATGGATTTTTGAAAATATGTTCAATTGACTTCTCAAACAAGTTTATGAGAAACTTCTTAGAGAAACCAAAACCTCTCTTCAACAAATGAAACTGCAGTAGTTGAGCATACGAACCTACCCCAACACTTTGAAAAATGATAGAACAAAACATATATAATGAGGTTTCAGATATCAAAAAAATTCACTAAATGTTTAATAGAATTGAGTATAAATTTAACAATATGAAAATTTAGGGAAAATTTTGGCTGTACTGCTAAGCAATGAGTTCTTTGGTTTTAATCGGTATACATGTTCTTTTTTATTCTTATTTCTTTTTTTATTTATTAAAGATTTCTGCCTCTTCCCCGCCACCGCCTCCAATTTCCCTCCCCCTCCCCCAAACAAGTCCCCCTCCCTCATCAGCCCGAAGAGCAATCAGGGTTCCCTGCCATGTGGGAAGTCCAAGGACCACCCACCTTCATCCAGGTCTAGTAAGGTGAGCATCCAAACTTCCACAAAGCCAGTACGTGCAGTAGGATCAAAAACCCAATGCCATTGATCTTGAGTTCTCAGTAGTAATTGTCCGCTATGTTCAGCGAGTCCGGTTTTATCCCAAGCTTTTTCAGACCCAGGCCAGCTGGCCTTGGTGAGTTCCCATTAGAACATCCCCATTGTCTCAGTGTGTGGGTGCACCCCTCACGGTCCTGAGTTCCTTGCTCATGGTCTCTCTCCTTCTGCTCCTGATTTGGACATTGAGATTTCTGTCTGGTGCTCCAATGCGGGTCTCTGTCTCTTTATCGCCTGATGAAGGTTATTATTCAGGAGGATGCCTATATGTTTTTCTTTGGGTTCAACTTCTTATTTAGCTTCTCTAGGATCACGAATTATAGGCTCAATGTCCTTTATTTATGGCTAGAAACCCAATATGAGTGAGTACATCCCATGTTCCTCTTTTTGGGTCTGGCTTAACTCACTCAGGATAGTGTTTTCTATTTCCATCCATTTGCATGCAAAATTCAAGAAGTCATTGTTTTTAAGTGCTGAGTAGTACTCTAGTATGTATATATTCCATACTTTCTTCATCCATTCTTCCATTGAAGGGCACCTAGGTTGTTTCCAGGTTCTGGCTATTACAAACAATGCTGCTATGAGCATATCAACGCATATACTTTTGTTGTATGATAGGGCAACTCTTGGGTATATTCCCAAGAGTGGTATTGCTGGGTCCAGAGGTAGGTTGATCCCGAATTTCCTGAAAAACCGCCACACTGCTTTCCAAAGTGGTTGCACAAGTTTGCATTCCCACCAGCAATGGATGAGTGTACCCCTTTCTCCACAACCTCTCCAGCAAAGGCTATCGTTGGTGTATTTTATTTTAGCCATTATGACAGGTGTAAGATGGTATCTTAAAGTTTTCTTGATTTGCATTTCCCTGATCGCTAAGGAAGTTGAGCGTGACCTTAAGTGTCTTTTGGCCATTTGAATTTCTTCTGTTGAGAATTCTCTTTTCAGCTCAGTGCCCCACTTTATAATTGAGTTGATTAGCCTTTTACGGTCTAGTTTCTTGAGTTCTTTATAAATTTTGGAGATCAGACATTTTTCAGTTGCGGGGTTGGTGAAGATATTCTCCCAGTCAGTGGGTTGCCTTTTTGTCTTAGTGACAGTGACCTTTGCTTTACAGAAGCATCTCAGTCTCAGGAGGTCCCATTTATTCAATGATGCCCTTAATGTCTGTGCTGCTGGGGTTATACGTAGGAAGTGATCTCCTGTGCCCATGTGTTGTAGAGTACTTCCCACTTTCTCTTCTATTAGGTTCAGTGTGTTCGGACTGATATTGAGGTCTTTAATCCATTTGGACTTGAGTTTTGTGCATGGTGATATATATGGATCTATTTTCATTCTTCTACAGATGGACATCCAGTTTTGCCAGCACAATTTGTTGAAGATGATGTCTTTTTTCCACTGTATACTTTTAGCTCCTTTATCGAAAATCAGTTGTTCATAGGTTTGTGGGTTTAAGTCAGGGTCTTCTATTCGATTCCATTGGTCAAGTTCTCTGTTTTTATGCCAATACCACACTGTTTTCAATACTGTAGTTCTGTAATAGAGTTAGAAGTCAGGGATGGTAATGCCTCCAGACAATCCTTTATTGCATAAGATTGTTTTGGCTATCCTGGGTTTTTTGTTTTTCCATATAGAGTTGATTATTGTCTTCTCCAGGTCTCTGAAAAATTTTGATGGGATTTTGATGGAGACTGCATTGAATCTATAGATTGCTTTTGGTAGAATTGCCATTTTTACTATGTTGATCTTCCCAATCCAAAAGCAAGGGAGATCCTTCCATTTTCTTGTGTCCTCTTCAATTTCTTTCTTCAAAGACTTAAAGTTCTTGTCAAATAGATCTTTCACTTCTTTGGTCAGAGTTACCCCAAGATATTTTATGCTATTTGTGGCTATCGTGAAAGGTATATCGTGAAAGCTATGCTACTCTGATTTCCCTCTCTGCTTCCTTATCCTTAGTGTATAGGAAGGCAACTGATATTTTGGAGTTGATTTTGTATTCTGCAACATTACTAATGGTGTTTATCAGCTGTAGGAGTTCTTTGGTAGAGTTTTTGGGGTCGCTTATGTACACTATCATATCATCTGCAAATAACGAAAGCTTAACTTCTTCCTTTCCAATACGAATCCCCTTGATCCCCTTATGTTGTCTTATTGCTATTGCTAGAACTTCAAGCACTATATTGAAGAGGTAAGGAGAGAGTGGATATCTTTGTCATGTTCCTGATTTTAGTGGGATGGCTTTGAATTTTTCTCCGTTTAATTTAATGTTAGCTGTCGTCTTGCTGTAAATAGCTTTTATTATATTTAGGTATGACCCTTGTATCCCTAATCTCTCCAAGACCTTTATCATAAAGGGGTGTTGAATTTTGTCAAATGCTTTTTCAGCATCTAATGAAATGATCATATGTTTTTTTTTTCTTTCAGTTTATTTATATGGTGGATTACATTAACAGATTTGCGTATGTTGAACCAGCCCTGCATCTCTGGGAGGAAGCCTACTTGATCATAATGGATAATTTTTCTAACTTGTTCTTGGATTCAGTTTGCCAGTATTTTATTGAGAATTTTTACATCGATATTCATGAGTGAGATAGGCCTGTAATTCTCTTTCTTGCTTGGGTCTTTGTGTGGTTTTGGTATCAGGGTAACTGTAGCTTCATAAAAGGAATTTGGCAATGATTCTTCTGCTTCTATATTGTGAAATACATTAAGGAGTAAAGGAATTAGCTGTTCTTGAAAGTTCTGGTAGAGTTCTGAATTGAAACCATCTGGTCCTGGGCTTTTTTTGGAAGGCAGATTTTTGATAACAGTTTCTAATTCTTCATGACTAACAGGTCTATTTAGATCATTCACCTGGTCTTGGTTTAGCTTTGGTATATGGTACTTATCTAAAAAAATGTCCATTTCTTTTGCATTTTCCAGTTTTGTGGCATACAGGCTTTTGTAGTAAGATCTAATGATTCTCTGAATTTCCTCTGTGTCTGTGGTTATGTCCCCCTTTTCATTTCTGATCTTATTAATTTGCATATTCTCTCTCTGTCGTTTAATTAGTTTGGATAGGGGTTTGTCGATCTTGTTGATTTTTCTCCAAGAACCAACTTTTTGTTTCATTGATTATTTGGACTGTTTTCTTTGTTTCTATTTTGTTGATTTCTGCCCTCAGTTTGATTATTCCCAGTCTTCTACTCCTCCTGGGCGTGTCTGCTTCTTTATTGCTCTAGCTTTCAGGTGTGCTGTTAAGTCCCCAATGTATGCTTTCTCCATTTCTTTAAGTGGGCACTTAGTGCTATGAATTTTCCTCTTGGCACTGCTTTCATCGTGTCCCATAGGTTTGAGTATGTTGTCTCTTTATTTTCATTAAATTCAATGAAGACTTTAATTTCTTTCTTAATTTCTTCCTTGACCCAGGTGTGGTTCAGCAGTTGACTGTTCAGTTTCCATGAGTTTGTCGGCTTTCTGGTGGTAGCTTCATTGTTGAATTCTAACTTTAATCCGTGGTGATCAATAAAACACATGTGGTCACTAAAATTTTTTTGTATCTGTGGAGGTCTGCTTTGTTACCGAGTATGTGGTCAATTTTTGAGAAGTTTCCATGAGCTACAGAGAAGAAGGTATATTCTTTCCTATTTGGGTAGAGTGTTCTATAGATGTCTGTTAAGTCCATTTGCTTCATTACCTCCTATAATTCTCTTAATTCTCTTTAGGTTTCTGTCTGATTGACCTGTCCGTTGGAGAGAGAGGTGTGTTGAAGTCTCCTACTACTAGTGGGTGTGGTTTGATGTCTGCCTTGAGTTCTAGTAATATTTCTTTTACATAAGTGGGTGCTTTTATTTTAGGGGCGTAGATATTCAGGACTGAGACTTCATCCTGATGAATTGTTCCTGTTTTGAGTATAAAGTGTCCATCTTGATCTCTTCTGATTGATTTTAGTTTGAAGTCAGATTTGTCAGAAATTAGTATGGCCACACCTGCTTTTTTCTTAGGACCATTTGCTTGAAACATCTTTTCCCAACCCTTTACTCTGAGCAGATGCCTGTCTTTGTGGTTGAGATGTGTTTGTTGCAAACAGCAGAATGTTGAATCCTGTTTTCGTATCCAATCTCTTAGCCTGTCCCTTTTTATAGGTCAATTGAGACCATTAATATTAAGTGACATTAATGACCATTGGTTGTTTACTCCTGTTATTCTTATTGTTTTTGTTAGTAGAGTTTGTGTGTCTCTTTTCTGTGAGCTGTGCTGGTGAAGGGTCGCTAGATGCCTGAGTTATTGTAGGCAGTGTTGGCAATGTTGGATTCCTAGGGTTGTGATTTTCCTTCTATTACTTTCTGTAGGGCTGGATTTGTGGCTACGTATTATTTGAATTTGTTCTTATCCTGGAATGTCTTGTTTTCTCCATTGATAGTGAACGATAGCTTGGCTGGGTATAGTAGTTTGGGTTTGCATCCATGTTCTCTTAGTTTCTGCAGTACCTCTATCCAGGACCTTCTGGCTTTCATGGTTTCCATAGAGAAGTCAGGTGTAAGTCTGATCGGTTTACTTTTATAAGTTAGTTGCCCTTTTTCCTTTGCAGCTCTTAATATTCTTTCTTTAACCTGTATATTTTGTATTTTGATTATTATATGGCAAGGGGATTTTTTTGATCCAGTCTGTTTGGTGTTCTGAATGCTTCGTGAATATTCAAAGGAATATCTTTCTTTATGTTGGGAAAGTTTTCTTCCATAATTTTGTTAAAAATATTTTCTGGGCCTTTGAGTTGTGACTCTTCTCCTTCTATTCCTATTATTCTTAGGTTTGGTCTTTTTATTGTGTCCCATATTTCCTGAATGTTTTGTGATGAGAATTTGTTGGCTTTGCTGTTTTCTTTGATCAGTGTGTTTTCTTTCTCTATGGTGTCCTCAGAATCTGAAATTCTTTCTTCTATCTCTTGTATTCTTTTGATTATGCTTTTTTCTGTAGACTCTTCTCATTGACCTAGATTTTCCATATCCAGCTGGTCCTCAGTTTGTGTTCTGTACCTTGCTTCCATTTCAGTTTTCAATTCTTGAACTATTTCCATTACCAGTTTGATCATTTTTTCTTGGTTTCCCAGGGTATCATGTACCTATTTACTCATTTCTTCAAACTTTTTCTTGTCCTTCTCATCCATTTCAATAAGGGCATTTTTTACATGTTGTTTTAGGGACTCTATTGCTTTCATAAAGTCAATTTTTTCCACTTCTTCTGTGCTAGGGTGTTCAAGTCCTTCTGTTGTAAGATCATTGGGTTCTAGTGTTTTCATGTTGTTTTTCAGATTGTTGTGTGAATTCTTGCCTTGGCACTTGCCCATCTCCTCATATCGATGCTATCTAATGGGTCTTTTAAAACCGGATCAGGTTTTCCTGCTGGCCAGGGGCTTTGCTTTCAAAATGCCCTCGCTCCATTTCCTGGCTCCTGCCATGGGCCATGATCCCTCTCACCAGTCAGAAGGGTCTTCAGGAACAAAACCAGGCTCTCTGTTCACCAGGGACCTTGCCAACGAAAGGCCTACCTCTCTGCAGGCCAGCCACCAAAACAGAGAAACTCACGCTGCCCTCTGCCCTGATCCACCAACCCCACACCCAAATAGGCTAAACTGGGTGATCTTGCGGCCCCGTGGAATGGAGGGAGAGTGAAGGAGGCCCCTGGGTGCAAGCTGGGATGAGCCAGGGAGAGAGAGGTCACAGCAGAGGAGGAGTAGCCCCAGCAGAGTGGTCCAGCCCTTGCAGACTAACTGGGAATCAAGGGGGTTGGGGAATGCCCCTGCTCCATTTTCTGTGTCCTGCTGTGGGCCAAGAACACTCTTCCCACTCAGGAGGGTCTTCAGGGACAGGACCAGGCTCCCTGTTAGCCAGTGGACCTCGCCAATAAAAGGCCTACCATACTCCAGGCCAGGCCCCAAGAAACCTATTGATTTAATTGTAGTGGGGTGATCTGCTCTCGGTGTGGCACGCTGGTCTCCGCCGCTTGCGTCTGCGCCACACCGCGCGGGTCTCGCCACTTGCATCTCTCTCGGGGAATGCAGTTCTTCACGATGGGGAAGGCAATGGGAGGACAGTCGAGCTGTGTACATGTTCTAAAAGAAGAAAAAAAAATCATTAAGTTGAACATTCTCAAGACTAATATGTGTATATTTTTCCATAAATATACATATAAAGTAAATTATAAGAGAAGTTCAAAACTTGTAACATAATGTATTTATTCACCAAATATAGAATATGAAATAGATACAGAAACCTCAAAGTTCTCAGCAAGTCAAACAAAGATAGTAAAAACGAACTCAGTTTAAAAATCAACAAAACATAGGAATGATTGATTTGTCAAATAGGCACATGAAAATACATTAAGAATGCCTTTCTGAATTTCTATGTTAAAAATAATAGAGAATTCTGATGAGCTACAAAGCAATTAGTAACTCATACACTAATGATGGGAATATAAATTGCTACAGCCATTATAGAAAACAATTTGGCAGCTTCATATAAATCTGAGCATGTCATTATTATACAAGCCTTTGATTATATTATTGAAGTATTACCATGGATGAATAATAAGTTAAGGTGGAAAATAAGCCTACAGAAAACTGTTCATAGCAGCTTTATGCATTGTTTTTCTTAGTTTCATTTGGTGTTGCTGTGATGAATACTCAGAGAAAGGTAACTTAAGAAGATAGGAAGGGTTTCTTATCCTTCATGGCACAATCTATCTCATGATGGAAATCAAGGCCATGAGAACTTAGAGCAACAGATAACATAACTTTCACCAAAAAATGGGGACAGCAAATACATGTATGCTAGTGCTCATCTGTTCTTTTCCTATGTAATCTTTGATTCCTTGCCTAGGGAATAACCCCATCCACAATTAAAATAAATCTTCCCTCATCAGTTAACATAATCAAGACAATTCTCAATAGGCATTCCCAAGGGCCCAGCTTCACGGATGTTTATAAATTTCAAGTTGAGAATTAATGCCAGCAATCACAATCAAAATAATTTAAAAGATCTGTAAATTATTTAGATGGCATTAGGACACATGCTAGTCCAAGACCAGCAAGGTAGTATCCTTAATTTTAGCTTTTGTATTTAGTACTGTACGGTTAAAAGAAAAATTAGTGAGTTTTCAGGTGTATGGTGTGTGACCATTGGTTTGGAGAAAAAAGTTCTGCCTGCGATTGATAATTGAATGTTTGTATTTACATGTGATAATACCAATAATTGCATTTTCATCTTATGACTATGTAATAGACTATATAGACAGCATCTATACACTGTACAGAGTTATACAGAATGAGACAATAAGATAACAGTCTGGTAAGAAATTTACATTGTGGAAGATGAGGGATGAATCTATGATAGATTAGAGAATACATACATCTATATTTTTATTGGCAGGGTATTGTGTTATATTCCCACTTAAATGTAAGTTGCTGTTTGTTGTATACCAAAAAAAAAAAAGAACCATCATATCTAGTAGAACATAGTTCTAAAACTAACAAATTCTGGCCTGTGTGTCCTGTGCATAGAAATCATTAAATGTTGTGCTGACCCTAGTAAAAGAAGCTATTTAACTTCAAGCCCAGACTATAGTACACTCATGTGTGACACTCAGACTCTGATATCAGGCAGAGAAAGATATGTTGCAGTATACGTGGTAAGAAAATTATTAATGTAGATATGGATAATTCAAGTATGAGAATTCAAACAACATACCTCTAGAAATTTGAAAGATAATTTTGACATCTGTGTAGAGAATTTGAAACCCAAGTCATTATGTAATACTGTGTTTTGGCAGTTTAGGTTTCTAAACCATGGCATAGCACCAACAGCCCATGCATAGGCTGCTTCCTGTTTTGCTCTTAAGGGGAAAAGTCACATCTCAAGCAAATTTTAAGTTTCAGATTTAGAGGAAAATCCTCCTATATTGTCTTTATACAAAGGTGTTTTGATATCTCAAGAATTTTAAACTACCAAATAAAATAAAAATAACATGTAGTTATTTTGGATAAAGTACAGGAATTGGTCTGTTTCTTTCTTTTTCTTTTTTTGAATGAATTTCTTTCATGCTAATTTCATCAGTTCTGTTGTGTTTACATTTTAAATATATTTGAAACATTCATTTTCTTTTTGAAAAAAAAATAATGATATGTGCTAATTAGAAACCTACTCATAAATTGATATTGACAAGTACAAAAATTCTAAGAAGAAAGCTTTTTTTCTCAATTTTCAAATGTCAAAAGCAAACAAGATGTATGATAAGCTCTATTTGGAATTTCTTACAAAATCCTTAACACTTTCTTTAACATCTTGAAAAACCTATACTGCCTTTCCCTAAAATACCCTGAAAGCAATATATAGTTTAAAGTTCTGTGTGTATTTACAAGCATATACTTTTTGAAGTCAGTTTTATTTACAAAGCTATATTTTCAGCTATGTATTTAGAAACCGTAATATTTATCAAATACTTACACATAATACCATAAAATAAAAAGTATCTACTATATACTCTGTGTAAACACTTAGTAATCTACTACATATTTAGTCTTAGTTGACCTTTTGCATTTGTTTCACTTCAAATACATGATCTTTGCTTTGAATATATAATATCCTTAGTGTATTATTAGCCAAATGATTACAAAGAATAAATGCCATTTGAATTGAAAAAATAAAATACTAATCCCATTAAAACTTGAAATCATTGCTTTCATGAAAATTAAAAGGTTATTTTGTTTTCACTCTATTTAAGTGTTTACTATCTCTTAATGTTGATCTGATGATACTTGGAAAATAATTATTTTATTTAGAATACTTGTAATTTAGAGACATTACTTAATAGCAGTCAATAATAACCATTTTATTAAATAGGGACAATAGATATTGTCTCTCAAACCTTATTTTAAAATAACCAACTTTCCTGTCAAATTTAGAATGATTTTTGTTTTGCATTTTGTACTTTATCTAATCAAGAATTTAAAAATAAAAGTGCAACTATACAATGAAAATTCTTGAAATTTCTACTATATTTTTGGATCTGGTCAGTGAGTTCTAACAAACGTAACATGTGCCAACTTTACAATTGACAGAAATGCAGAGAGTAGAAATTTAGACTTAAGGACAAAGCAGTCATTTCTTTATAGCAGAGGACATTATCTATTAGTAGATGGAATCTCATTTCCTCCAGGCTCAGTTGCATTGCATCTTGGGAAACTCAGAGAGCAGCATACCTGGGTTTTCAAATTCAGAAGTCTACATGACCCACTAGGATAAAATACTACAATATCTTGTTCCCTGAAAAGAAAAAAAAAGGCCAGTAACAAAACAAGACCATAAAAACCAGTTACTTCTCATCTCAGGGTGTCTAATTCGAAGCACTTACCGTAATGAGGATTTGTTGTGCTTGTATAAGCTATGATTTGTTTGCAGAACTTAATGCATGAGCAGTGCATCTACACTCCAGGTAGATATCCATATTTGTTGTTGAAAACCATCTTTAACAAAACCCATATATTCCAGGGCAGGAGTGTGAGGATTAAAATTATTAAGCAAAAGGAACAGAGATATGAAAGAAAAAAGAGACAGAAACACAAAACAGCATCAGGAGGGACATTCAGTAAATAGGAAATCTGCCTCATTTATTTTTCACATACTTATGGATTTTACTCCAAAAGGGGAGAGGGAGACAACAGATTTCATTACCATGATATATAAAATAGACATGAATTCTGGATCAGATCCACCTCTATAACCAAACTACACAGTAGGTCAGAGTCTCTGATTTGTAGCCACAAATGTTGTCAACAACTTTGAGGGAGCAATAATAAGCTCAAACTCTCTGATTTCCAGTCAAGGTGGAACAAATTTACAACCATCCCCACAATTTGTGAACAACCTAATGAATTACTTTAGCATTGTTAAACAAACATGTGCCCAAGGATTTATCCCTTGGGATCACACAAATTATATAGGAGTCGATGACTAGAGGAAACATATTTTTCCTCTATCAAGAGCAATTGTTTGTGACATTGTGATATTTCCCTTTTCTTATTTGGCATATCAACTGGTGATGCCATTTTGTCAGGTTTTTTAGTTACTCTATTGTTGCCTTTTCATAGTTGCATTTTTCATGTCATGTCTGTTATTGAGAATTATAAGCAAGAAAGCAGACAGAACTAGAAGGGATCAAGACCACATAAACTGTTTATTTTAGCAAATGTCCTTACTTCTATTGTTACAATTTAAAATTGTCAATACATTTCTTTTATACTTTCCATAGGCTTTATAAAATATTTTTCTCTTAGTATTTGCCATGAAATGGGCAATAAAAATCTATAAGAAATAACTAATGAAATATTGTTCTGGAACAAAACATGGCATTAAAAAAGAACAAAATGATATATGTATCATTTAATATGGCCATTGTTAGTGAACTCTAATTTCTGATATTTTGAGGTTTTATTCCCTGGCAGGCATACATTTGGAAATATATATTTGTAAAGATTCTGACATAATGTTAAATAATCATATTTTAATGCATTTTCATATGTCTGCTGACTCATTTATAAATTACAAATACTAAAATATCTTGACATGCTGTAGTAATTGAAGAATGCATTATTTATTTTTTCTCTTTTAGGCATTTAATTGTCTATAATTTGTATATTTAATGAGACAAATAATTAACTTTTAATTGGCAGCAGGCTTATATTGATAAAATCATGTGCTTCTAAAATCTGAGCAATTCTTTAAAGCTAGAAACATTTACATTTATGTATGCCTTCAAACTTAAATATGTATATAGGACTTTTATACTGTTATTGAACCATGACCTAGACAGTTTTTATACCTATTTTATGTTAGAAAATAAGGCATATGTGTTTTCCTCATCACTTCTTGTGTATCTCAGACTAAAACATGTGTAGGCATGGTCATGCATTTTAACATCCTAAAGATATTTGCTTTTAGTTATGCATCAGATCCTCTGTAGCTAGTGTCTCAGGCAGTTGTGTAATACTACCATGATACCTGAAACTAAACACAGATCCTTTGAAAGAGTAAAAGGTGCTGAACTACTGGGTCATCTATCCAGACACAGATATTTTCAAAGCTTATAAAATGGGATCAGAGAGTAATCTTACAAATATCTTTCATGTATATATAAACCAATTCTAGTCAGTATTTTATATACTCAACACCAGAAAACAAGACAATATAATATACATAAAAATAAGTGTAAGATTTCAGTCCGGTGCTCCAATGAGGGTCTCTGTCTCTGACTCTGTATAAGACAATGGGGATGTTCTATTGGGAACTCACCAAGGCCAGCTGGCCTGGGTCTGAAAAAGCCTGGGATAAAACCGGTCTTGCTGAACATAGTGGGCAAGGAGGACTACTGAGACCTCAAGAACAATGGCAATGGGTTTTTGTTCCTACTGCACCTATTGGCTTTGTGGGAGCCTAGGCAGTTTGGATGATCACCTTACTAGACCTGGATGGAGGTGGGTGGACCTTGGACTTACCACAGGGCAGGCAACCCTGACTGCTCTTTGGGCATACGAGGGACGGGGGACTTGATTGGGGGAGGGGGAGGGAAAGGGGAGGCGGAGGTGGGGAAGAGACAGAAATCTTTAATAAAAATAAAAAATAAAAAAAAAAAAAAAAGAAAATGTTTTTCTATAAAAAAGGAAAAAAAAAATAAGTGTAAGTATAAAGTAATAGAAGTGTCAAATTAAAAAATATTGAAAAGTTCAATTTCTTAATTGAAATTGTCAACATTTGTTTGTGTGACTCTCTATGTGTATTTTTGTGTATGTGTGTATGTGTGGGGGGGAACTCTTGTATAATGGTATACTTGTGGAGACTGGAAAACAACTTCTAGGATTTAGCTCAACCCTTCTCCATTGGGAAATGAACATAGGTTGTTTAGAATGTTCAGTTGCTCCACCATTTTTATTGGCCCATGATTATTTGATTCTTTACTGATTTTTTCATACAACCAACCTTTAATATCTCTATAAAGAGACATGCACAGATGAATACTCCTATTTTATCAATTTTCTTTGTATAGCAGACAGATGGCTTTAATATTGAATGATTTTGCATTCCCTCCACTAATACATTTGCTAAAACAAAATAGACATTTAATATGTTGATGATGAAGGTATACCACTCACTGTAAGGTTCCTTGTCACATAATAAGACTGACATATGAAGTGTTACATATTGCCTCCACATGTCTTCTTAGTAAGAATACAAGAAAATAGAAATTCAGGATAGGGTTTCTTAGCTGAACAAAACCTTGAAAGCTTTATTCACCTAAGCCACCTGATTTTGAAATTAAGTTAGACTAAGAAAAAAACAGACTGAATACTTTTTCTGAAATTGAGAAGTTTCTGTTCTCAATAAGTGCATTTGATCAAATGGAAAATTTATATAATACTATGATTATGTAGGCTTAATTCCTATGTGATCTCATATATGATGTACTAACTGTAAAAAATTTCTTTAGTACTGGAAGATTAGACATAATACTAGGAAATAGTCTATACCAGTGCTTATCAACCTTTCTAATGCCACATCCTTTTAATAAAGTTCTTCATGTTATGGTGACCCCTCACACATAAAATTAGCTTCATTTGTATTATATAACTGTATTTGTTACTGCTGTGGATCATAATAGAAATATCTGTTTTCCCATGGTCTTAAGTGACACCTGTGAAAGTTCAATTGACTTGCAAAGGGGTCATTAACCATTGGATGAAAACTGATGTTTTTCAACATTATCTCATCATTATCCCTGTTAAGATATACAATAACAATTTGTGAAAATTCCATGTACTCTGCAAATTACAGGCTGCAACAGATTCTTCCCTAACAAAGGACTATCTCTCTGTCTCTGTCTCTCTCTTTCTCTTCCTCTACAGCCTCCTAACTGTAACCCTCTGAAAGAAATCAAAATCAAAAAGCATATCACATGCTTCCAAAAAACAGTGACATAGGATATATATTATTATTCCAAAGGGAAAGAAAGGGTGCATAGTGAAAACATATTAGACAAAAGCAAGACTGAAAAATGGAAAGGTAAACTTCAAATTCTGCATCTACATGCCTGATGTCAAATAGCTCTTCAGATCTCCAACTGTAACATCTTGGAGTCTCCAAAACAATATGGGCTTCACCTTTACAGCTATATGAAATGACTTCTCTGAGTCTCAATGCAGGGACACCTCTGACATATGCCTGGCCTTATCAGCTTTCCGTGGCTATGGAAGGAAATTTTACACCTTTTGTGTATTATTGACTGTAAAATTACTGATTGTAAAATCAGAACCTTGTGGCTGAATCTGCCAGGATCTTCTGCTTGCAGATTCAAATGCAATTTCACCAGCTTTCTGTTTTTGGTGGTTTCCTTGTTAATAATTCTTACTACTTTCAATATTCATTCTATTGTACCAGTTACTTCAATTGCTACATCTATTTTGCTTATGGTTCCATTTGCATATATTATATATATATAATAGTATGCACACACAAATATATAAAGTAACAAATTTATTATAATCTTCTAACCTGTATTATTTTATTGAAGGAATATGGCTACAAAAAGACTATTAACATGAAGAAGTACTACTAAATGTTAATATTAGTTCTAGCTACTTTGTTTTTTGTAATATTTGACACTTTCCAAAGTTTAATTTTCTTATATATTATTCTAGAACTATTTATTCTTTCCTCTAAATTCATGGATGTTTCTATATGTACCTTCAATATACACACTATATATAGGGGCCTTTCAATTATCTTCTATTATGATATCTTAGTGGTAATGACTTTATTTAGGTTTTAAAAAATTATTCTATCTGCTTCAATTTGGAAGTATATCTTTGGTGCATTTAGTAAACTTAGTTGGTAGTTAGTTGCTTCCATTCAGTGTCTCAAATGCATTGATCAAGGCCTTCTCTGTTTTAGAGTTTTATTTTGTTGTGACTTTCTATTGTCAGATTTTTTTTTTTTAGAAATCTATTGTTACCTTGATATGTTGGGCTTTATATAGCATATGATGATTTTCCCCTGAAGATTTCAATATTCTTTTTATTATCATTCATTTATTATTCTGTAATATTACTGTCTTAGCTATAATATTCTGTTATATGTCTTCCTTTGTGTGTTTGGTATTTTATGAAATTTTGTATGTGGAAAGGAATATGTTTCTGGAGATTTAAAAATTTTTCTTCCATGATTTAATTCAACATATTATCTGAGATATTACCCTATTTGCATCTATTTTTAAAAGACATTGCTTTTAAACTTGCTCTTTTAATGATGTATATAAATATCATATATTATGCTATGGTTCCTTAGTTTATATTTGTCATGGTATGAATTTATACTAATTCATGTACTTATCATTGAGTCTTGATAAACTGGCTTCCATTCTTTCTGTCTATTAGTGATAAGTTTACCTGATTTCCTTATACTACGTATTGAGCTTTTCACTTCCAAAATTTAGTTTTTATTATTATCACAATTTTCTTACCGTTTAAAACTCCTCTTTAATATCCTGTGTTTACATTTATTTTTTCAGTAGTTTGAATACTTTATTATGTTAGCCTGTATGTCCGTTCTTTTATTTCAATGTTCATTTTTATAACTATTCCTTTGAGTTTATTTTCTCCTGTTTTTTTTTCTAATTTAGTATCCTCAGAATTTAAAATTCTGCAGATAGTAGTGTCTCAAAGAGTCATGTTGTCCTGGTTTTCCATATTGCTTGTTTGTACATTTTAAATTGCATAACTGGGAAGGGGTCATTGCTAAAATGTCTTTTTACAATTGTTTCTGTGGAAGCATTCATAATGCTCAAATAGGACTTAACTATATTAGATTTAAGGTGCACAATTCTGCATAGCTGACAATTTTTATAAGATTCCTTTCACGGGTACAGGTTTCAGGCATGTCTATGAAGGATTCTTCATAGTACAGCTAAGAGTAGATGCCCTTTTTTTCAGGAAGCTACAGCTCTGTTCCCACTTTGCTTTTCTAATTGGAGATAAATCTCAGAGTGTAAGTCTTTAACTACTGCTCTGGATTCCAAGAGTCCTCTCTCTCTCTCTCTCTCTCTCTCTCTCTCTCTCTCTCTCTCCCTTACTCTCCCTAACCCTCTATTTCCTCCTTTATTCCCTCCCTCTCTCTGAGTCTCATGCACAGTACATGCTCTTACTCTTGCATTGTTTTCTCTCTTCCAGTTTCACTCACAGTCACATGAAAAAGAGTGCTTTCTAGTCAGGAATTAACATTTCAATATGGATTCAGGAACACACTCTCTTTCTAACCTATTTTGTGTACAAAATTTATCTCTTCATTCACTAATAAAATAAATGTCTCAAGAAAAACAATTTTATATGAAAGTTAATTCTCAGGTGAATATCATTTCAAGTTTCTCTTGGGTATATTCCCAAGAGTGGTATTGCTGGATGATGGGGTAGGTTGATCCCGAATTTCCTAAAAAACTGCCACACTGATTTCCAAAGTGGTTGCACAAGTTTGCATTCCCACCAGCAATGGAATGCACATACTCTCCAGCAAAGGCTATCATTGGTGTTTTTGATTTTAGTCATTCTGACAGGTGTAAGATGGTATCTCAAAGTTGTTTTTATTTGCATTTCCCTGATTGCTAAGGAGGTTGAGCATGATCTTAAGTGTCTTTTGACCATTTGAACTTTTTCTGTTGAGAATTCTCTGTTCAGTTCAGTGCCCCATTTTATAATTGGGTTGATTAGCCTTTTACGGTCTAGTTTCTTGAGTTCTTTATATATTTTGGAAATCAGACCTTTGTCTGTTGCGGGGCTGGTGAAGATATTCTCCCAGTCAGTAGGTTTCCTTTTTGTCTTAATGACAGTGTCCTTTGCTTTACAAAAGCTTCTCAGTTTTAGGAGGTCCCATTTATTCAATGTTGTCCTTATTGTCTGTGCTACTGGCGTTATATGTAGGAAGTGGTCTCCTATGCCCATGTGTTGCAGACTACTTCCCACTTTCTCTTCTATCAGGTTCTGTGTGTTCAGATTGATATTGAGGTTTTAAACCTATTTGGACTTGAATTTTGTGCATGGTGATAGATATGGATCTATTTTCATTCTTTTACAGTTGATATCCAGTTATGCCAGCACCATTTGTTGAAGATGCTTTCTTTCTTTCATTGTGTTTAGCATCCTTAACCATCAGGAAAATGCAAATCAAAATTACATTGAGATTTTATCTTACATATGTCAAAATGGGCAAGAAAAAAACACAAATGGTAGCACATGCTGGTGATAATGTGGAGGAAAGGGAATAATCCTCCACTTCTCTTGAGAAAACATACTTAGCATAGATAGTTACACAGCCACTTTGGAAATCAATGTGCATTTTCTCAGAAACGTGGAAATCAATATACTTCGAAACCAAACTATTTCATTCCTGGTCATATACTCAAAGGATGCTCCATCTTACCACAAGGACATTTGTTGAACTATGCTCATAGAAGTTTTATTCATGATATCCAGAAACTGGAAAGAGCCTAGATATCTCTCATCTGAAAAATGGCTAAATAAAATGCAGTACACTTATAAAATGGTGTATATTTAATTTTTCAAAACAATTGCAATATAAAATTTGCAGACGAATATATGGAACTTGAAAAAAAAATTATCCTGCATTTGGAATAATAGACCCAGAAAGACAAATATAGTATGTACTGACTTATAAGTGGATATTAGCTGCAAAGTAAAAGATAATCATGCTGTTAACAACAAACCCAGAGAGGGTAAATAAGAAGGAGTGCTTAAGTGTGGGAACAAGTTCTCCCTGGGAATGCAAAACAGAATAGAATTTGTTGGTGGAATGGGGTCAGTTGGAGTTGGCAACAGGAAGGATTAAGTGGGAGGGAGTAAATATCAGAGATACAACTGGAATTGGGTGATATTTTAAGAGTGAAATGGAAACTTCATGCAGGGGAACCTCCATGGAGATATTATGCATATATTTGTATATTTATCCCTCAGTTAATGAAATGGCATAGCTCAGGGAGTTCAGGTGAAGAAAGGAAAGGGAGATTGTTCTAGCCATGAGGGTCAAGATCATGATGGGGAGACCTGCAGTTACACCTGTGCTGAGTTAGTGGGATATCATGGATTCTAAGCAAGCAGCTAAGGAGCCTGCATGGGACTGGCGTAGGCCCTCTGCATGTGGGTGCCACTTATGTAGCTTGGTCTGTTTTTATGGCTCCTAGCAGTGGGATCAGGACCTGTACCTGGATGTTGTAATAAGAGTGGCAGGGCTGCGTCCCCAGCACCTGGCCGCCCGCATTGGCTAGCTTATGCCCGAAATAATTACACAGAAATGGTATTCATTTAAATACTGCTTGGCCCATTAGCTCTAGCCTCTTAACCCATTTCTAATATTCTATGCAGCACCACGAGGTGCGCTTACCAGGGAGGATCTTAACCTGTGTCTGTCTGGAGTGGGAGAATCATGGCGACTCCTCGACTCAGCTTCTTTCTCCCAGAATCCTGTTCTGTTTTCTCCGCCTACCTAAGGGTTGGCCTAACAAATGGGCCTAGGCAGTTTCTTTATTAATAAGAAATCACTCCCACATCACCTGGAGATTGAGCTAGCTTTGGGGAACTTATTTCCATGCTGAGATGTCTCCCCCCGCTTGATGCATGAAGAAGGCAATGGTCTTGCCTCAATATGACATGCCAGGCTTTGTTCACTCCCATGGGAGGACCTGCCTCTTTCTTAACGAAGGAGGCATGGATGAGGAGAGGTAGACAGGAGGTGGGAAGAGTAAAAATTGAGAAGAGAAGTTGTAGTGGCATTTCACTTGCATTTTAATAAATAAAACTTGCCTGAAGTCAAGAGAGTAAAACAGCCCACTTGTCAACCTTACAGACCGGGCCCACACATTTAATTACAGTAGAAACAAATATCTGTCATAGAAACCGGGCTTTGCATGCCTTTAGTCCCAGTGAGGCACACCTTTAATCCCAGAACCTGAGAGGATTATAAAATCGGAGGAGATAGTTCTCAGTGATAGTCTTATTCTGAGATCCATGAAGGCAGGGACGCCATTTCAGACTAAGGTCAAGGTAAGAGTCAGTGGCTGGCTGCTTTGCTTTTCTGATCTTCAGGTTGAACCCCAAGATCTGGATCTATGTTTTTATTAATCTTACTACAAGAAGGGAGGGGAAGCTGTGCTTGGTATATAAAATACATGAAAAATTTTAACTGAAGTAGAAAAAAGATACAAATATATGGGTCTATTAGGGCCTTTCTCATTCAAACCACCACACATAAACACACAGAAATAAAAGTAAATTAAAATGTGTTAGAATGAGCATTGAAAATAAATTTGATAATAGTGAAAGAGTAGATCAACAGATTCTTAGGACAAGTAACAGTAACAAGACAGATTCCAATGGGTTTATTAGCACATACGGATAATCTCAGTACTTGGAAGTCTGTGAAATTTTTTAGGATAAAATTGCTTGTTCCAGGAAACACTGAAGTAGGAATAAACAGCACAGTCTGTTTAAAAAGACTAGTTTAAGACAAGTCAGATTATGAATGGTAACTATTCTGTCTCTACAATATTCCATCTGATGCTCATTGAAAAAAAGACAGACATTTAGTGACAAAGCAAAGTAGAACTAAAGTACAAGTAAGATGCAACAAGTAATATTAATAATAATAAATATAACACAAAGAAATGCGAAATCACAAAAGAAAGAAATTATTAGGCTGATTTCATGGACAATTACTGATCAAGAAGTCATTATTCTAAACTGACATTTAAAGGGGATACAGTGATGGATAGCCAAGAAAGTCATTTAATAAACTAGGTCCAATATATTTGTAAAGATGTTTATAAAAATGACTAATTTTTGTAAATTGAATCACTTGTACATTATTGGTGAGTTTGCAAAATTATATAACTGCTATGCAATCCATTATGACAGTTTCCCAAATATTGGAAATTGTTTTTCTGATACTATTCTCAAAAAAAGTTGAAATGAGGAATTCATTGGGTATTTTACAAATATTTTCATGTATATATTATGTAAAATAAGCATCTAGAAATGATAGCTAATCTCAATACTAACAAAGCTGAAGCAGAAAGATTGTTATGATTTAGAAGACTCCTAGGATAGAGAGATCCTGCTTCAAAATAAACAAATAAATAAAAAGCCAGAAAGTTGAATAATTTCACAAATTCATTGATGAGTAAGTGGATTCAGAAAGTACATAAACATGTAGACTGAACTGTTACTTTTAAAAAGAAACAGGCCTCAATAATGCATATTTTATGTATTTTAAGTAATTACTCTAAATTAAATTAATCAGTTGTGAAAAAAACATATTTTATGTCATGTTGTTTAAGTTAGAAATGTTGAATAGGCACATTCACAGAGATCATATCTGGTAACCACCAGAAACTAAGAAAAGAAAGCCATAATTAGTTACTGTCTAATGGTTGAATAACTTATAAAAAAAACATTATTTTTAGGTTGATAATGGGCAATCAAGGCTGCATTGTGAGATCTTGTCTCAAGCCAACAACCAAAAAATTCAAGGGGAATAAAAAAGAATAAAACACACCTTTAATCTCAACTCTTGAGAGCAGCCAGTGCTACAGAGTGAGACCATGTTTCAAACAAAAAGAAAAAAAAAGCAAGTAAAAATATAAGGGGAATAATAGCACAACAATGTAAAGATAGTTAATGCCACATAATTTTACATTCATGTTATTCTTATGGACTCTCAAAAACGCCCAGTAAGTAGAATCCTTTGTACACAGGACAGCCAGTTCGAGATAGATCCATGAATTCCACAAAGTGGCAAGATATAATGGACTGCCAAGAGTAGTCTCATGCCCTATATCACACACACACACACACACACACACACACACACACACACACACACACAATATCACATGTTCTAAAATATTTAATACATTAACATTTTAAAGGCTAGGTTTTGAAATATTCTTTAGTATGCAAAATTTTGATTTGATAAATGATGATACTTTATTATATTTATAACATGTGTTAAGTTTCAGTATGCATCCATAATACTGGCATTTCTCTATTAGTTCCCAAAGAACATTTATTTCCATCAAAGAGAAAGGTAGAAGAGCTAAGATTTATATCACACAAATTGTAGTGGAAAAAGTGTCATTGATGACACAATCCCCATCTGCTGTGTCAATCTGCCAACTGTGGCACAAATAGCAACAGCTATTTAGAGGATCTAAGAAGCCCAGTGATTGAATACAAGCATAGCATACTTCATTAACCCATCTCCCCATGGCAAAATGAGAGATGTGTTATAGCAAGATGAAACTGAAAACAGTGTAACACCATACAAATTTGAAACCAATACTGGACTGTATACTTTGTGTACGTTTGAAACGAAAATGCAAATCCTTGATGTGTAACTGAGCATTTATAAGTTAATTGTGGTGTTTAATTTGGTAAATAATTATGGGAAAATTGAAAATGACTTTTATGTAAAATGATGTTGTATGAAGCAAGCAAGAAATCTGCAACTAGGGAAATTCCCAGGAATCCACAAAGATGACCCCAGTTGAGGCTCAAAAGCAATAGTGGAGAAGGAACCTGAACTGCCCTTCCCCTGTAATCAGATTGATGACTATATTTATTGTCATCATAGAAACTTCACCCATCAACTGATAGAATCAGATGCAGAGATCCACAGGTAGCACTTGGCCAAGCCCCCAGAGTCTAGTGGAAGAGAGGAAAGAGCAATAATATGAGCTAAGTGGTCAAGAATAGATGGGAATACCTACAGAAACAGTTGACTTGAGCTAGTGGCAGCTCACTGACTTCGAACTGACAGCGCAGAAAATTACAAAGGCCCAAACTATGCCATCTGAATGTGGGTGATAGTTGTGTGACTAGGGCAGTCTGATTCCTGAAAACTATTAGGAGAACAGCTCTGGCCTTCTGTATAATACACTTTCTCAAATGAGCAAGTAACAATGGATTTGAAAGCATGAAACTGAGTGAAAATAAAATTTTAAAAATTACCCTTTCAAATTGTTTCTCTCAGATATTTATCAAATGTATGAAAATGTACCAATGGAGTTTCCTACTAAAAAGTAAAGCCTCTGTTAGAAGATGAAAATAGTCATCTCAATTGTTGAGTTGATTATAGCAGTTTACTTCTGAATATGTGCCCATCTCTTTTTGTATTTTTCTCTATCTTATTTTTCCCTAAGACAGGGTTTCTCTGTGTATCAATCATGACTGTTCTGGAACTTGCTTTGAAGACCAGGTTGGCCTCAAACTCACTGAGATCCTTGTGCCTCTGACATCAAAGTACTGGTATTAAAGGCATGCATCAACCATGCCTGGCAGGTCTTCTCTATTTTTATGTTAGGTAGTTTGACTAAAGCTTCATCCATCCTATCTTTTAAAGAACCAAGTATTTGTATATCTTATTCTCTGTGTTTTTTTTTTGTTTCCATTTGATTTATGTCTGCCAGATATTAATGATTTCTTTCTACCTACTGAGTTGTGTTTTGTCTTGTTCTTTTTGAAGAGCTATGAGATATATCACTCAGTTGTGCATTTCAAACTTCTCTTATTTCCTAATTTAGTACTTAGAGCTGTAAACCTCTTTATTAATAATGCTTGATTGGATTCCATAGCCTTTACTATATTGTATTTTAGTTTTCTTTTTATTTATATTTTTGATTGGAAATTTTTTCGCATACCATATTCTGAACATGATTTCCTCCCCCAAACTCCTATTTTATTCCCATTGTATGTTGTTTAGTCTTTACTTACTTATAGATAAGTTGGCATGCCAGTTGGTTAAAGTGGGGCATTGAACTTATCCAATAATATTGTGCTGGAGTTCACTTATGACTACATATCTTCTAGTATTTCTTTTACAAAATTGGGTACACCATTGCTCAGAAAATATCTATTTAGAACTGCTATGTTCTCTAAACATATTGCTTTCTCAGTTAATATGAACTGGCTCTTCTTTTAAAAAAAACTTTTCATATTAACTCTGGTATGAATTCTTTTATCTGATATTACAATAGCAGCATCTGCTTATTTCCTAGGTCCATTTTCTTAGAATACTTTTCCCATCTTTTTAATCCTAAAATAACATTTCTATTTATTTGTCTGTTTGTTCATTTATTAATTTTTATTTATTTGATGTAAAGTGTAATTCTTAGAAGAAACAATAAGAGGGTTTTTGCTTCTTGAGTCAACACTTTTGGTTGTGGAACTGAGACCATAAATATTTAGGATTGTTATTAAAAGGTGTCCTAAGATTCCTGAAATTTTGTATTATTTAACTTTTTTATTAGTTTCATCCTTTATTGGAGTGGTTCGTATCCTGTGTTTGTCAACTCTTTTGGGAGTTGAACAATCCTTTCATGGAGTTTACCTAAGATCATTGAATGACACAAATATTTACATTATGATTCATAACAGTGACAAAATTACAATTATGAAGTAGCAGCAAAATATTTATTAATTTTGGGTCACCATAACATGAGAAACTGTTTTAAAGTGTTGTAATACTAGGGAGACTGAGAACCACTCACCTCTTGCTTAACTATTATTTTAGTATAGTTTATTCTTTCCTGTGCCTTATGAGTAGATTCATTTTTCTCCTCACTCTAAAGAATTTTTCAAGTGTCTTTTTTTAGAGCTGGGATAGTAGTTATAATTCCTTTAGCTATTTTTAGCATAGAAAACTTTCATTTTTTTCTTTCAATTCTGACAGGGAGTTTTTCTGGGTAAGTAGTCTGAGTGGGCAGTTGCTTTCTTTCAGAACTTGAAATGCATCATTCTAAGCCCTTCTGGCTTCTGAGGTGCCAGTTGAATAAACTGATGTCATTCTCATGAGCCTATCTTAATAAATGATTTGATGTTCCCTTCTTGCAGCTTTAAATATAATCTGTTTTTTTCTGTGCATTTAGTATTTTGGTTATAATATAATTAAGGATGAATCTTCTCTGGTCTTCTTTGTTATGTTTCTTTAATGACTCATGTAGCTCTATAGCTATCACTTTTCATAACTGTGGAAAACTTTTTGTTATAATTATTTGAAAAATTTTTATGTCCTTGGAGCAAGATTCTTTTGCTTCTTTGTTTATAAACTATACGGTTCATCCTTTTAGGGAGTCCTATATATTTTTTGTGTTCTCAATGGTATTTACTTTTATTTTCCATTTGTCTTTGTTGGATTATTTTAGTTCAGATAACATCATATTCTAGATTCATCCTATTGCTGAGAATTTTTAAAGTTTTATAAATTTGACTTAGAATGATTTTTATTTCCATCATTTTAATCAATAAATTTATCTTGTTTTTAAAATCTCTTTCTTATTATATAATGTCTTCCTTATTTGATGCATCTGTTTGTGTTCTTGAACATACTTATAATCCTTACTTATTTACAATGTATTTTGTTGCCCAAACTGGCCTTTGACTGTAATCAAACTGATGAATATCTTAAATATACCATAGAACCTTCATGAAGCAACTGATGGAAACAGAGGCAGAGACCTTCATCAAAGCACTGGAATGATCTCCAAAAGTCCAGCTGATGAGTGGGAAGAGTGAGAATGTAAGCAAAGAGGGCAAGACCATGAGAGGTACACCCATTGAAACAGTTTACCTGAGCTAATGGGAGCTCAACAACTCCAGCCAGACAGGGAAGGAAACAGTATGGTCCAAACTAGTCACTCTGAACATGGGTGACAGTTATATGGCTGGGGCAGACTGCGGAGCCACTGGTAGTGGCACCAGGATTTATCCCTATTGCTTGTACTGGCTTTTGGGGATCCTATTCTCTTTGGATGGATGCCTTGCTCAGCCTAGATATAGTAGGGAGGGCCTTGGACCTTCCCCAAAGCAATGTTCCTTACCCTCTCTGAGGAGTGAATGGGGGGTGGGGTGGAGGGGTAGATGGAGAGAATGGGAGGAGGGGAGGGAGTGAGAACTGGGACTGGTATGTAAAATGAAATAAAACATAGTTTGTCTTCTTTTTTAAAAAATAAACTATATAAAAATAAATATTTTAGTTAATTTTTATCATTACCTATGCTTTATTAGTCTTTTGAAAATTTTGTACAATGTTTTAGTCATATTTACCTTTTCCCCCAACTTTTCTCAGACTAAACACCATTCCTTACTAGAGCCCTTTGTATCATATTTTTTAAAACCTCACCAAACACATTTTTGTCCTGCTCACATACTCATGGAGATGTAGCTTTCCACTGGAGCTTGATCAACCTATCAGAGGTCATACTCTTAAAGAAAACTAATCCTCCCTATTCTAGCAGCTATCAGTTTCTAAACTACTTATCAGGGGGTGAAACTTTGTGCCCACTGCCTCTATTCAGGTTTTACTTTTATCTCCCTTGAGCTTTTCCTGGTCTGGTAAATGCTGTCCAATTCTGTGAGTTCTTATTACAATGACCTGACTGTGGATGGGAAGCACTGCTTTGTTAAAATCATCTACTATTTAATATATCCTTTCTACTTTTTCTTCCCCTTATTCCATAAATATCCCTGAGTTGTTGGAGGTGAGGGTGCAATATACATGTTCCATTTAGATCTGAAAACTTTTATGCTCTACACTCTGGCCAGTCGTGGATCTATGTATCAGTCCTAGATGCTGCAAAGAAGCTTCTTTAAAGAGAGTTGAGAGATTACCTAGTACACTCATATACTATAATTAGTTTTCAGTTTAATGTTTTGTCCACTTAGATTTTTTTCCTCTGAGGTTTTATAACCTGAGTAGCTACAAATTCTATGAAGAAAGAAATTTCAAAGTCAGTTCCACCTATATTGACAGTTTGTCAGTCACTTTCTTCTGTATCCTGCAACATGTCTAGCCAAGTCTTTTATGAAGAAGGAACCCCGAATGATCGTCTCATTTTTAGTCAAGTTCAGCAACCATTTCTCTGTGGGGCCTACATGTCCAGTTCATGAAGCAGTACAGGAAAGAGCAGTTTCTTTCCCAAATGGTCAACCAAGTCAATCAGGAGCCTCTTCGATGCCCATTATCTTCTTTAAGTAACTTGGAGTTGCCAGGAAAAGATGTGTCTCACTGTCATGAAAAGTCTTAAGTTTTTAAACAATTTAAACACCATATACTGAAGATCTCTGAAAGAATTGAAGAATACCAATCTAAATGAAATATATCTCTATACATCTGGAAAATCTAACTAACTTGACTACTTGCTTGACTATTATAGATATCTTTCTATTAAGCTATATTTCTTAATTATACATTACATTTTAAAAATGAATTACATAATCACAATACCTTAATCAAGAGCAGAAATATACATATAAAAAGATTGATCTTAGATTTGTATCAATAAATCAAGATCTATACCAATGCAAATCTCTATAGCATATCCCCATTTTAATGTAGACAAACATTTGTAGAGAATATTTGGGAATAAGGGTGTAGTTTTATTCAAACTTTTTTCCTGCTGTTTGTTGGGCTTGATAATTTTGGGGGGTGTTCACAGTGACCTTCTGGGTGTCTTTTTACATCAACCCACACCTTTCTGAAAGCAAGCCACAGTTTTTCATTCTCTGACTCTGCCCTCTTTCTCCTAGCATTCAGTTTCATTTTCCCTGCGTACCTAAGTTCTGCCATATCAACAGGCCAAGGTAGTTTCTTTATTCATTAACCAATCAAATAACATAGACAGTAGGACCTCCCACACCAGTTCCCCTTATGTTACATCTTCTCCAGCATAAGCTATCAGTGGTGTTTTTGATTGTACCTATTCTGACAGGTGTAATGTCATATTTCAGAGTTGTTTTGATTTGCATTTCTCTGATGGCTAAAGATGTTGAAAATTTCCTTAAGTGTCTTGACCATTTAAGATTCTTCTGTTGAGAATTCTTTGTTTAGTGTTAGACCCCATTTTTAATTTGGTTATTTAGAATTTTAATGTCTACTTTCAGGAGTTCTTCATACATTTTGGAGATCAGTTCATTATCTGATGTGGGATTGGTGAAGATCTTTTCCCATTTAGTAGGTTGCCTTTTATTTTTATTAACTATGTCCTTTGCTTTACAGAAGCTTCTCAGTTTCAAGAGGTCCAATTTGTTTATTGTTTCTCTCAGTGTCTGTGCTACTGAGGTTATATTTAGGAAGTAATCTCCTTTGCCCATGCCTTGAAGACTACTTCATGCTTTTAGTTCTATCATGTTCAGTGTGTTCAGATTTATATTGAGATCTTGAATGCATTTGGACTTGTGTTTTGTGCATGGGGTTAAATATAGATCTACTTTAATTCTTCTACATGTTGGCATCCAATCATGCCAGCAAAATTTATTGAAGATACTTTCTTTTTTCTATTGTATAATTTTAGCTTATTTCTCAAAAATAAAGTGTTCGTAGGTGTGTGCATTAATATCCAGGTCTTTAATTCAATTCTATTGGTCAACCTCTGTTTTTATGCCAATATCAAGCTGTTTTCATTACTATAGCTCTGTAACAGAGCTTTATGCCATTGATAGTGATGCCTCTGGAAGTTCCTTTATTGTATAGGATTATTTTGGCCATTCTGAGTTTGTATAATTTGTGATTTAAAAAAAAATTAAAAACAGTATCTGGAGGAATAATTTTAGAAAAAAAATCATGGAATAGTAAAAATCAAGCCCTGCTTCAAAGAAACCAAACAATACAAAATAAAACAACAACAAAATTGCCAGTCATAATATACCTTAATCAAATAATTAGTAGCTCTGAAAAATAATATATTCATAGTATCTAAAAATATTTAACCAAGAAAGAACTATCTTCAAATGTAGTAAGAAATTTGACATATGCCTTTAGTTCCTACAGTGTCAAAAGTTTTGGTCTGAAATTGTTTCACATTGGTTCCTACATCTTTACATCAAGATATAACACATTATATATATATATATATATATATATATATATATATATATATTCCATTATTTTGTGAATTCTGATTTCTCTATTGAATTTCTGAAAGACTTGTATGTACATCTCTTTCTGGCATAACTTTTTCAGCATTTGAAATATTTTTGCCGTTATTTATAAAAGATGTAAAAAGATCTGGATCAGATGTCTTAGTCATTAATATGCCTGTTCTACAAGTGCTCATGTATCTGGGTGAATCAGCAAATATCTGTAAGCCCAGAGTAAAGTACAAAACATTTAAGAATTGATTACATTTCTGAATATTCTCAGTTTATAAGATGAGTGGTGTACAAAATGATACCAGATCTTGACTTACATATAAAGAAGTATACTATACATGTATAACATCCACACACATTATAAATATACAGTTATGTAAAAACAGTTAGCAAGGTTGATGTTCTTGCATTTATAACTAAAAAACATTCCTGTGCTTAGAAGAAAAGATGAAATATTTTATGCAAGAAAATTGATTTGTGGTTTGAATATAAGAGAAGTTCAATGCTGCTGTTTTAATATAACACCTTATCCTGTAGAAACTAAATTAACAAACGTCTTCAGTGTTGGTAAGAACAACAGTATCAGTAACTGCAGACTGGGGTTATTTTTCATCTAGTTACAGTTGTAAAAAAAAATTATGTCAAATAAGATTTACATGAGAGAGTTAGTTTTCTAACTACTAGGAAAGCCAAGAATAATCATGGTATTTTAATTATACTTTATAGTCAAGAAGGACTGCGACTGCACAGGGACATAAAATGTTGAAAGCTGTGTTAAGAAAAGCAGTGTTGATACAGTTTTCATGAACAACTGGATGAATGTTTCATATAGACATCTAGGTTTAGAATGATTCTAATTCTAGGTGCTGATTTTTGGTCTTATCTTCATTGAGGTATGTCTTATTCCTTAGTTTCTGTTTTCCTATCATTAGGTTCTTATGAGAGTGTAATGACTGTTTTCCTTCTGGTATGAAATTCTTCTGAAATTCTTAATAGAGGTGACCAGTCATGGTACCAGGTAAAATGTCAGGCTTGGCTAGTGTGTTACCAAAGAAAGTCTGATGAAGTTGGATTCTGGGATAAGAGTATGATTGGAGCTGGGCGGTGGTGGCACACGCCTTTAATTCCAGCAGTCGGGAGTCAGAGGCAGGCGGATCTCTGTGAGTTCGAGGCCAGCATGGTCTACAAGAGCTAGTTCCAGGACAGGACCCAAAAAGCTATGGAGAAACCCTGTCTCGAAAATCAAAAAAAAAAAAAAATTATGATTGGGCCGGAAGAATGGAGGAACAATTCATGCTCCACTGGAGAAAGTGAGATTGAATTTAGAGAAGAAGGATAAGCAAACAGGTTTCCATATCTGTTTCTCTGGCCTGTGAAGCTACCTTCTTCTCATGGAATATCTGCTCATGTTGGAGGCTGAGATTATGGTATGAATTTGAGGTAGGAAGGTTGAAGGAAAATATCTAAGTGATCCATTGGACACTGATATCAGAGAGGTAAGGGAGACTGCAGTAGGTGGTTTGCTGCAGAACAAGGGTAGAGGATTATCAGATTGGGAAATTAGAAGAACAAAGGAAAAGAAGAAAGTCTACATTTAGCCTATCTACTTCTGTGTTCCAAGTAATCTGTATGTTCCCTGAGAATTTTTGTTGGAGTTTGGGGCTGAGATAAAACAATGAAGGGTAGGGGAGAACATTTGGAGGGAAAGATCTGTATTATCCACTTGTGATGGCGTCAGAGGGAAGAGACTGAAGCAGTTGCTCTTCTACAGAGCTATGGTTGAGACTAAGGAATTTGGGTTTGAGGAGTGGAGGAAGATGTAAAGATCTACAGTTAGTCTACCTGCTACCCTGGCCTGACTGAAATAAATATTTTAACGTGGTCAGAAAGTATGAATGTTGACAGAAATTTTTACTGTTCCCTAAATTTTTAGGACTGCATCTAATTGTCAATTGGATTGTTTATTGATGATTATGCTCAAAACATATTAAGAAAGAAAAAGATAGATTTACCTCTTTGGAGTATGGCTACAAGGCAAGCATGGGTATCCTTAGGAGATAAATCTTTTAAAATATGAGTAAGTTTTGATTGCTAGTCACTCCCAAAAGAATTAGAAGTGCTATTCTTTCTTAGCCATTTCAGTTCATGGAGGATGAATGGATAATTCATCAAACAAAACTTCTGTAACATAAAAGTCATCACTCATTGCTTGTTATGTGGAATCTTAATGCCAAGCATGTAAGACAGCAAGTGAAACCAGCATGTCTTAAAAAAATATATACCAGGCCAACCAAAAGTAAATGACTTAACAGTTTAGCATTGTTCTTTAGTCGGTAACTATTATAAAACTATTTAAAACAGCATTTCCTTGGCTTTAAATGGTTTTTCCAAAGATTCCTTGGTGTTTGCGAGACTAGAGAACCACCCACATTTAACCTTTCTAAATTTCTAATCTGAACAGTTGACGGAACAATAAAAGGGATGATTTTCAAAGTATTTTACTTGGTTTATGAATACTTTCTTTCTTTTTAGTGTTTCCAGTAAGTTAAACATTTCAAAATGATTTCTTTTGACATTACTTTGAAAGGTACTAGGATTTGTTGTAGTGAACAGGGACAATCACAATCACACTCAAACTCTGAGAATGACATGTGAATATAGACAATTTTTACAGTTTTCTGGAAATGTTAATGTTGTAGTCTGCCCAGAAATTCATTAAATATTCTGTTTTATTATACTTTAATCATCTATTTAGCAGTGAATTAAAGTATGCAAGATTCAGGAGCTACAACTCTCAATGAATACAAGTATTCAGAAGCCAATTTAAAATCCCTGTCTAAAATGGTTTTAATTTGCATCATCTTTTAAAAAATCAGTTCTTCCTGAATTTCCTGAGAAACCGCCACACTGCTTTCCAAAGTGGTTGCACAAATTTGCGTTCCCGCCAGCAATGGATGAGTGTACCCCTTTCTCCACAACCTCTCCAGGAAAGGCTATCAATTGGTGTTTCTGATTTTAGCCATTCTGACAGGTGTAAGATAGTATCTTAAAGTTGTCTTGATTTGCATTTCCCTGATCGCTAAGGAAGTTGAGCATGACCTTAAGTGTCTTTTGGCCATTTGCACTTCTTCTGTTGAGAATTCTCTGTTCAGCTCAGTGCCCCATTTTATAATTGGGTTGATTAGCATTTTACAGACTAGTTTCTTGAGTTCTTTATACATTTTGGAGATCAGACCTTGCATGGAATAAAACCAGACTCGCTGAACATAGCAGACAATGAGGACTACTGAGAACTCAAGAACAATGGCACTGGGTTTTGATCCTACTGCACATATTGGCTTTGTGGGAGCCTAGGCAGTTTGGATGCTCACCTTACTAGACCTGGATGGAGGTGGGAGGACCTTGGACTTACCACAGGGCAGGGAATCCTGATTGCTCTTCGGGCTGATGAGGGAGGGGGACTTGATTGGGGGAGGGGGAGGGAAATGGGAGGCAGTGGCGGGGAAGAGGCAGAAATCTTAAATAAATAAATAAATAAATAAATAAATAAATAAATAAATAAAATCAGGTTTTTTTTTTATAATAATTTTCCATGTAGGACAGTGGTGAAGCTGGGCATTGAAGCTGGAAACATTTTGGCATTCATGAATGAGATCTATAAGCTAATGGTATTGGTTCTTCTCCATTTGAACTTTATATATATTTACTATGGCATTCTCATAGCATTGTATGTGATTTTTTTTCAGGATTTTTCTCAGAGATAATGGAGGAAGCTCAGAAGTTTTGAAATTTCATCTTTGAATTAAATGAAACCAACAGGTAAATATTTATACAAATTAAAAAAAGAGAAAGGTCTTTCTAAGCTGAAGGAAAAGGAGAAAAGATTTTGCCCTTGATGAAGAAGTAACCAGTTTAAATTAAATAAGCAAACAAACAAAAAGAACAAAAAGACCAGAAACATTATTCTAGGTACCTTAGAACAAAAAAAAAATTAAAAATTAAGCAATTCCTCTCAGAGTAACAGAACTTAATGCAAATAGATCAATTTCAAATTATTTTAGTAATATATTGAACAATTTCCAAAGAAATTTTAGAAAGATAGTGAGATTACTAAAAAGTAAGGCAATATTAAATAAATAAATAAATAAATATTGTATGCAAGTAGTATTTGCTTAATATGCTTATAGCTAAATTTAAATAGTAGACAATATTCTCATGGATAATAGTATGTGTGTGTAGAAAGAGGTAAAAGAAAGACTGAGAGATAGAGAGACAGAAAGACAGCACCAGTGGGAGTTGAAGGTTGGCCGAGAACCATTGTAGAGGTAGATCAGGGATAGAATTGGAAACAGGCTGATGTTACAGCTCTAGTTTGAAGACATTCTAATGCAAGATTTCTTTTTGCAGGACATAATTTCTTTTCATTAAAGGATTCAATTTACCAGATTAAATTTCGTCATGTTATAGAACTTGTCCTGATTTAATGGCTCCTATTGAATTAAATACAAATCTCCTCTTAAAGTATTTTTATAGAAATATCTAGAAGAATCTGACTAAAGTTATAAATCACCATGGTCTAACAAATTATTTGATATATAGTATTTGCTTCAAGATAGTCTGTAAATCAACAAATAAATGTGTAATTAATTATACCCTTGAAAGTAAGTATAACCTGTAAAACAATTAGATGATTTCTTAAAATACAGGTGATTTCACAAAATTTTTGAAAGAAAAGTTATCAAATGCATAGAAGTCAAAAATAGGGAAATTAATATTTAATTCTATGACATTTGCATTTTGTAATAAAATGATATAATCTAAAATTTTCAATTACTACTAGCACCACTATCACAAAGAATAAACATCCATCACATTCTGTGACTTCTCTCTCTCTTTCTCTCTTTCTCTCTCTCTCTCTCTCTCTCTCTCTCTCCTCTCACTCTGATACACACACACATACACACAAACACACAAACACACTCATACCCAAGAACTCATACAAGTTAGGACAACAGAAAGAGCACTATTATCTCCTCAGCCATAGATGATAAAAAGAATGACACGTTTCTTCTCTTTTTCTTTAAAATGTATTTATTAAATTCATGTGTGTGGGTATGTTATGTTTATGTTTGTGTATCACATTCATATCATATACCAGGAGACAGAAGAGTTGGATCCCCTAGAATTGGAATTATAGATAAGACTGTAATGCAAGTAAAATACATTTTAGCTTATGTATTAGAAACTTGGTCCATTTATAAACATTTTCATATAATTTTTCCTTTTTTCCTCCAATTTCTCCTCCTTCATCGATTAGCAACTTGTTTGCAGTATCTTTGTAGCAACTATTTAGAGTAATGTAAGGAGAGATGAATGGCATGGGCATTTGAGCCAATTCACTTCTACCTTTGGGCCATGGTTGTACCATGTCCTTATTTCATTTCCATATTACTATAAATTAATACTGTTCCACTTTTACTCATAAAACAGTAAGTTCAGGAGAATCAAGTTTATGGTGATTAGTTGTGGACCTGTATTTTACTTGATTATCATGGCTAGGCATTCTACTTTTATTTGAGACTAATAGTCTTCAGAATGGTGTTAATCCATAAAAATTTCTGATTATCAGATGATATGGCCTTTCTTTAAAATGAAGAGGTATAGTTGGTAATTTTCCTTATCTAAAAAGGCATAAATTTGAAAAGTAATCTTTGTCCAACATGACACATCTAGGTCTGACAGATAGTGTATTTGGAAAACCTGAGCTGCTTTCACTGTAGCCTGAAACTGCTTCAGAAAATGTAACAATTATTAAGACATATCTTTCAAATAACTAATGTGATTTTCTGTTGTTGTCTCTCCCCATAGCAGTATATTACCCTTTCCAATAGGTGAAAGTTATCAATCTTTGGACTACTTTACTAAGTAACTGCACTGTACTTACAATAATTCATCTTATATTCACTTCTGTTTTAGATACTAGGAACATTTGATTTATGATTTTTATGGTCTGTTTTGATAATTTGGTGGATGATCTATCACAGACAAAATTTCATATCTAGCTCCTTAATCTTTTTGGAGTAACATATTTCACCAATCAAATCTCTAAGGGCATTGTCTGAGATAGTTGATAGAAATATATGCTGGAATATTTATAGATTTGTTACTCAACAGAAAATGCAAATGAAAATAGGTAGAAAAAAGGGAGTTTGGGTATCTGATGGAACCATAATCAGATAGCACAGGGATCTATGATATTCTGATGGTCAATAGGTGTTGTTCCAAAATAACTGGGGGAGAATACGTGTCTCTGCTTCCCCACTGATCACTTGATTTAGGAAAGCAAGTGATCTCTCAGAGTTTCCCCTAAACAGAAACTTCCTGGAGAATGTTCGCAATTAGCATCACTGATAGTAACTGGCAAGATACCAACAAAGGCATACCACAAAATTCATAATTTTTCATCATATTGTATTTAGTATTTTGCTGTGCATGTAAAATACATAGAGTACTAAGTAATTTAAATAAAAAACATCTCTTTATTAGTAAATGCTTTTGTTTTTCTTTCAAAAGCTTTGCAGATTTTCCATAATGATCCCATTATGTTCAGAGTAGAACTGCAATATATCATCATTGAACATAGTTATTAAAGAAGAGTTGGGATTCAGATAGGAGAGGCTGTGGGAAAGATCTGGAAGAAAATGCGGGAAGGGAAAACATCAAAATATATTGGATGAAGGAAATCTGTTTTCAGTAAAAGAATAATAAAACAAAAAAAGAAAATGAAAAAAGTAGGATTACTTATACACATATGTAACCTAAAAATTATGTATATTATTATCCCTGTTTTCTGTTTCATATGGTCAAAGTGAATATATCAATTTAAAAATTTGTATCAAAGATCTAAAACATGTGTATCTTTTCTGATATATTTATGCAATATGCAAAATAAATAAATTTTAATGATATTTTTGGAGTAGAAACTTCATGCTAAACTTCTGGAAAATACAGGGTATTTAATTGTAATCAAAAATAATTTTAATTGTTATTTTATTTATCATCTCGCAGTGTTTTTCCCCAATGCAGACCATACATGGTTATGTTAAAATGAATATACAAATATTTTCTCTAATATTCTCTAATGATGGATTTTCTTATATGCAAAACATATAGTAGAGGCTTTGCAAAATCCCTAACATACTGATATTCCTGATATCATTATGTTTGTGTCAAATTTTTTCTGTCTTTTGAACTACTAATTTTTACAAAGGAAACTTAGGCAAAGCTAAAATCGATGCATGATCTTTACCTCATGAACCTTCAGTAGTTTGGCAGATTTAAAGATACTCTATCAAGTTCTCCAGTTGGTCTCCTTACATGTTTAGTTCAAAGCATCTGTGACTAAATTGTTTCCTTTCAGCTCATTATGATACCTCAAGTACTTAAACAATTACAGACAATATTATCCAAGCTAATCTTCTATACCAGATTTTTCTGCAGGCTGTTTGCAGTCATCATAGGAGAAACATTTAGTGAATTCCTGCTGAGCAATTAGGAAGAAAGAGAAAGAGTAGAGAATTTGTTACTACATTAAAACATATAGGCAGACAGCTATGCACTGAGAAAATAGCTGCATGAAAACAAAGCATGTTTACCAAAAACCTGTTATAACTACATAAATTCTATTTTCTCCAACTAAGAAAAATTACATGATTTGAAGTTCAGACTTTTTCTCTTCTTTTTTTATTCAGTGCCAAACTTTGGATGAATAATACATGTGTGATAGACAGGTGGATGGGCCATTCAGCTCAGGGAGACAGGGTCACCTTGGAGATAGTGAGCCGGGGTCACCTTGGAGATAGTGATGAATTGTAACAGTTCGCTGAGTTGTGTAGATAGCCATGTCCATGAGCTCCGGAGTAATGAGCCTCTGGGCACCTCTGTGTTGGACCTCATTGCCTGCCAGTTCCAGAAGTCTACGGATCAGGAAGATGGGTGCCCCTTCACTCAGTCATGGGGCATGACTGCTCTCCATCAGGTGGTGTTCCACCAGGCTCACAGAGAAGGTGAGCTCAGCTCTGGAGGTGCGGGAAGGATGAAATGATGATCCTAGGTGGCTGCTTTGTCTGGTCCTGGGCATGATGTCCTCAGAGGGCGATCTCACAGGCTTGTTTGGCTTCACCTTGCTGCTCTCTGCTGACCTGCTAGATTTCATCTGCCAATGTATCCCTTTCCGCTGGGCTGTGTATCCTAGCTACACCTTACTCCTGGCAGCGCAATCTGGGGCACCCAACTGATGACATGGGTAATGACTGCAGGCCAGTCAACTCTAGGGTTGCTGTTGTAATTTTTTCAACTTGTGCAAAGGGGATTCTGTATATTCAGAGTCAGCCATTTTGTGAAGACTCATAATTCTCTATGATCTACTTTCAGTCACATCTAAACTAATTCATATCTCATATCTATATCAGCACCATGTTTTCTGGTCCTTAAGTACCACTATTCCTTATACATGATCGAGAACATTTTATTCTGAGGTAAAGAAAGAATATTCTAATGTGTTTGATCTCTTTGAGGGCTCACAATAGGCAAAGGACTCCACACTTTTTTTTCCTTTTTTCCTTTTCTCTTCCCTTATATTTAAATTAGATTCTTTTCTTATACAATATATCCTGGTTATTCTCCCCCCTCTCTCTCTTGCCAGTACCTAACCATCTCCCCTATAATCCAAATTAACATCTTTTCTCTCTCTCATTAGAAAAGAACAGGCTTCTAGGAGATAACAAGTAAACATGTAAATAAAATATTAAAATAAAACAGAAACTATCACATCAAAGTTAAACAAGGGAAGCTAATTTAAAGAAATGAGGCTAAAGAGAGACACAAGATCCAGAGACATACTAGTTCACACTTTCAGGAGCCCCATAGAAATACTTGACTGAAAGGTATAATATACACGCAGAAGACTTGGTTCAGATCCATGTAAGCCCTCCCAATATTTCCTGCTTTAGTTTCTATGAGTTCATATGAGCTTTTTTTCAATTTATATAGAGGGCTTTGTTCTGGTATCATCCACTCCCTCTGACACACTCTTTTTTGCCTTCTCTTCCTTGGGATTCTCTAAGCTCTGAAAGGAGGGATTTGATGGAGACACTCCCTTTAGGGATGAGTGTTCCAAGATCTTCCTCCTTTTCAGTAATATCTGGTTGTTTGTCTATGAATTTATTCCCATCAACTGCAGGATAAAGTTACTATGATGATGGCTGAATTAGGTACTGATCTATGAGTATGGCAGAATTTCTTTAGGAGTCATTTTATCACTGCTTTTTAGAAAGAAAAATAGTGTTTGGTTTTGCCCTAAATCTATGGGATACATAGTCTCTGCTTAATGGTCATCCAGGCAGTGCCAGGGTTGTGTTCTGTGGTGGTCTGAATGAAAATTGCCAGCATAGTCTCACGAAAATGGCACTATTAGGAAGTATGACCCTGTTGGTATTGGTATGACCTTGTTGGAGGAAGTGTGTCACTGGGCTTGGGCTTTGATCTTATAAATGTTCAGAATAGGCCCAATGTCTCTCTTTCTACTTTCTGGTGATCTGTATTTAGAACTCCAGCAATCTCACCAGCACCATGGCTGCCTGTATGCTTCCATGCTTCCTGCCATGACAATAATGTATTAAACCTTAAATTGTAAGACAGCCCCCATTAACTTTTCTTTATAGGAGTTTCTGGTCATATTGTCTCTTCAAAACAATAAAACCCTAAGAAAGACAGAAGTTAGTTTCAGGGACTAGAGTATTGCTGTGAAAGGCTTCATATGCTTTCCTTTGGAGGAATGTGGAATTTAGATAGGAAGTAAGTTGAATGCTTTATTCAGGGCATTATGGACCTTACTTCTAGAAGCATGGAAGACAGTGGTACCGAGAGTTATTTGAACTATACCATTCTACCTCAAGAGGTTTCAGAGGAGATAAATATTAATATGTGGCTTAAAGAATGTTGTGATATTTTAACAAAGAATGTGGCTGCCTTCTGTCCTTGTCCAAAAAAATCTACCTGAGATTAAATTGAAGAGTTGTGGATTAACATAATCTCTACATCAGAAGAGATTTCCAGACAGACTAATTTGACTGTTGCTTGTTTAGGATTATTCAAATCTATAAAGAAAACGAGCATGCTGAGCAAGAAAAGTACAAAATGCATAGTTTGAGCAGAAAGTTGGTATTAAGAGGTGTTAACTGATTAAAGAAAGGCTGTTGCTACATGGAATGAAGGGTGTGATGACCGCAGAACAATATACTACCCAGCTAAGTTTCTATCTGGTGAAGAGGAAGTTTTTAAAAGTTAAAAGAAACTAAAGAATAATTTAGGGCTTACTGTCCCTATTTCCAAACTTTAATCCCAACAATTGGAAGGCAAAGGCTGTCAAGTCTCTGAGTTCAAGGACAACCTGGTCTATAGTGGGAGTTATAGGAAAGTCTAGTTTCGGCAGTGAAAAAAAATGATAGAAAACAGAAAGCTGGAGAATATGTATTTGAACAACGGTACATGTTTTATCCACAGTCAGTAGCAGAATTTAGCAGTTTATCCCATGCAATTCTGGCTTTAGAGTTAAGGATGTAATTAATAAATTATGGATTCTCCCTCTGTGACTAAGGAAACACACTGAGGCAATACATATGTTAGGGTTGTCCTTGCATGAAAGCTGGAAATGTCATTGAATAAAGCTCTGAAGTTATAATCTGGATTTTTTTGGAGACCCCAAAATGTTGGAGGTGTGAGGCCACAGGATACCTTCTTGCCAAGGTGAGCTGCTAACAGGGAGTAGAAACAGCCAAAGAGAAATAACTGTGTTGCAGTCTAAAGAGTTGAAAGGGATTGGAGATGTGAAAAGCACTTTTATCAGGCATGGAGATGCAGAGTTTGGAGTTTACCAAGCTGGTTCGTAGTCATTCTGGTTCAGTATTTCCTTACTGTGTTTATTTTTCCTCCCACTTGGGATGGTAATATATATCCTGTGCCATTGTGTTGGAAGTATTTGATCTGATTTTTCATGCTTCCCATAATAATGATTATGGATTAAACCTGTGATTTGTAAGACAAAATCAATTCATGTTTTCTTTAAAAGAGTTGCTGTGAGGGAGGCAGTGGTGGCACACCCCTTTAATCCAAGTAATTGAGAGGCAGAGGCAGGGAGATCTCTCTTTGTTTGAGGACAGCCTGGTCTACAAAGTGAGTTCCAGGAAAGCCAGGATTATTATACAGAGAAACCAAGTCTCAGAAAACAAAATATAAGCAAAAACCACCAAATTCTAAAAAGGAGACGCTATGAACATGGTGTTTCTTTGCTGTAGGAATTCCTATAGCCAGTAGCTTTTAAGTTAACCAACCACTTGGGTGTGGCCTCTTATACTATATATGCTGATGTAAAGCACACAGTCTCACTTCTGGTGTCATGATTCGGTTCCTGTTCCCGGTTCGTGCAGAGGACTGTGATTTGTGAGTATATGCCTAAATAAATAACCCATTATTATACTCAATTCTGAGCTAGTGTGGGATTTCTTTTTAGCATCCCTCTTCATGTTGATGGATCTGAACTCCACACTTACTAGATGGACTGGCTTAAAGGCCTAACTGGCCCACAACCAGAAAGTTTTCTACCCTCACCCATTTGGCTTGCTTTTACCTACTAATCAGGGTTTTGCTTTTTCTTTTCTTTCTTTCTTTTTTTTTTTTTTTGTAAAATTTTGACAATAACAGAGATAACCGCATGGGGCGACTTGGAAATTTTCCAAGCTCATGCACATCTAGCATCTCCACTGCCACATACCCTGCCATACAGCGGCTTGCACAGCTTCCAGATTGTGCCCCCTGCCTGTGAGTTCTGGGCTTCTTGCTCTGAGTAAGTATTGATTTAATTGCTTTTAATTTGTAAAGCAATGCATATTTCTCAGTATTTAACCAGCACCAAGGTGAAAAAACCAAAGTGGCTCAGGACTGTTGATGGTACTATGTTGCGCTGCTGGTTGCAACTCTGCAACCATGAGACCTGTTGGACAATTAAGGTCATTACAACTTAAATAATTTTCTAGATCTCATAACATAACATAAGGTAAATATTTTATTAATTAATAAATCAGTAAACTTTAACATTATATAATTGCAGACAATATTAACAAAGAGGGCTTTAGTAAGTTTTTTGCTAATACTATGGATTGTATTCTGCAAGGCTTATATGGTTATTGTGATACATCTATTTACTGGATATTGCGACTTAGTTTTTTCTCATATTCTATCATTAAGAAAATGGTTTGATAATGGAGCCAAGAATGAGGCACTTTTAGAAATGATACAGTCTGTAAGTCTGATAATGAACAGCTAGTTGACAAAATTAATACCTTCAAAATCAAAAGTTATCTGAAAAAATTAATACTATTGAAAAGGGTAACATTAATTTGGCAGACAAATTGAATCTATGTCAAAGGATTCTGAGAAATTATCTGAAAGAATTCATACTGTTGAATTTAACAATCAAAATTTGTTAAGAAGTTATGCTAGGTTAGCAGATAGAGTATCTCTCCAGGATGGCAATCTGCTCGCTATAGAAATAATGTCCAAGGATGAGGTGTTATCTTTAAAGAAAAAAATCAGACCTTAGAATCACATGTGCAGAATGAGAAACAGAGGCTAAGTGCCTCAATGAAATCATTAGAAATATATACAGACTAGGAGATTCAGGCTTTAAAAAAGACAATAGTAAAAAGATTTGAAATTATTGAGGAAATTATTGGAGCTGATGAACAGGGAAAGAAGGCACAAGAATAGGATTTAATATCACCAGTAGTTGTCAGAGATGACTTAACCAGGGTTTCAGCTTCCAACCCTGTAATCTAACTCTGACAAAGCATCAAGTTCTAAAGGCCCAAATGGATCCAAAGGAGGTTGATGCATACCTATAGGAATGAATGATCTAAAAGAAATTAAGTAAGCTCTCATTACTTATGGTTGGCATTCCACATTTCTTAGGAAGATGATAAAGACATGGTCTTCTAACATTAAAGCCATGCCACACAATTGGCTTCAGTTAGTTTCAGCAGTCATGAATGAAGGGCCTCAACTGATGTTTAAATGCTGTTTCAGGGAAGAGGCTGAAATTTAATAACAACAGGAAAAAAACAAAAAGAACTTGTGACTTCCCAAGATCAAATTCTTGGTGAGGGCACTATTGCTGACCCATATATTCAAGCTCTACAATGAACAAAACTTGTCTCTATGCAACAGTACTGTCTTAAATGCTTGGGACAGGATTCAAGAATGAGGGAAATGAATTAAATCAAAGTTGTACGAATTTCTACCACCAATAGCTTTTAAGATCCCAGCCCACTTGTATTTAGCCTCTCATACAATTTATGCTGATGTAAAGTGCATGTCCAATCTCTTTTCTAGCTGTGGGATTCACTTGCTGTTCCCCATTCCAGCAGAGGATTGTAATCTGTGAGTCTACCCCTAAATAAATAACCCTCTATTATACTCAATTCTGAGCTAGTGTGAGATTTCTTTAAAGCATCCTTCTTCAGAATCATATAGCAGGGTTAAACAGGGCCAGAGAGAACCCTTTAGTAACTTTTTCCAAAGTCTAACTAAGACTCTACATATAGGATTAACAGACCCAGATGCTAGATGAGTACTTAAATTTCTGGCTTTTGAAAATGCCAACTTAGAATTAAAAAAAAATACGCTGGCCTTTAAATTTTAGATCAATACCAATGGATGAATGAATCCTACATACAATGAACATTGAGACATTTGACTATACTACTGATTCTGGGGTAGGAGAAACAATTTCCAAAGGAATGATGAGACATCAAAATGCCAATTATTTAATTGTACTTGAAAAGGACATCTGAGAAGGGATTGTAGAAAAAAATTCTCAGGAATAATACATCCTCTGGGAATGGCAAGAATAGGACTCAGCCTTCAAGTATATGTAGAGGGTGTGGCAAAGGCTGACATTGGGCCAATGAATGCTGATCAACAAAGGAAAGACAAGGCAACAAGATACCATTGGAAAACTCCATGAGAGGCCTTTCACAGGTGCCTAAGCCAAAAGTGGTCTAGTTATTTCCATTCACTATGGAGGACATGCCTCACCAGGAAAATTAAAAAATCCAGAGCCTTCTATAAAAGACCATACTGTTCTGGATAGTGGAATAAATATGGAGGATAAATCAAAAATTCTGATAGGAAATGGAAAATGTATATTTTGGCATAATTCTATAAATGATTAAGACTAAAGCTAAGAGTGTATGTAAATGGCATTGAAATTGTAGCTTTGGTAGACACAGGTGTAGATATGACTATCATTACTCGAGAATTTTGACATCCAAATTTGACTATTCAAGAAGAAGATATTCTATTACTAGGAATTGGGACCTTATCTCAAGTAAAACAAAGGATGAGGTGGGTTGAATCAATAAGGCTAGAAGGACAGAGATGAAGGCTGAGGTTGTATGTGACTAATATTGCAGTGAATTTATGGTGTTGCAACCTGCTGTAGCAATGGAATACCCAGATTAACATCCTGGCAGTCCCAAGAACTCATAATTCTGGGAAGGATATTTTAAGGTATTATACACAAAGGTCACCAGCCATTCAGGCTTTACAAGAACACAAATCAACTAGCAAACATTTAGAGGTACCAATAGCTTTACCTTTAAAATAGTTAACTGAGAAACCAATATGGGTTTAAAAGTACCCATTAAGTGAAGATAAACTCCAGGCTTTAAAATAGCTGGTATAGGAGCAACTAGGTGCTCACCATATTGAAGAATCAGCTAGCCCTTGGGATTTTCCTGTATTTGTTGTTAAAAAGAAATCTGGTAAATGGAGAATGGTGACAGATCTAAGAGCTGTCAACAAGGTAATTCAGCCTATGGACACTCTACAATCTGGATTTTGTCTGCCTTCCCTATTACCAAAAGGATAGACTCCTATAGTTACTGATTTAAAAGATTGTTTCTTCACTATACCTTTATAAGAAAAAAAAACCAGAAAAAAATGCCTTCACAGTGCCTACTTATAATTCTCAACCTACTAGGATATAACAATGGACCATCCTTCCACAAAGATGCTCAGGTAGCCCTACTCTATGCCAATACTTCATAAGTCAACCATTGGAAATAATACAAAAAAATTAAATCTATAATTTACCAATTCATGGATGACATTTTGTTATCTGATTCAAATATAGATACTTTAGAAAGAATATCTGAAGCAGTAAAGACAGTTTTGCCAAAATGAGGATAGCAAATTGCTCCTGAAAAAAAAAAATACAGAGAGGAGATTTTGTCAGTTACCTAGGTTATAAAATAGGTTTACAGAAAATTAGAACACTAAAGGCACAAATTCAGAGTGATCAATTGCAGACTCAATGACTTTCAAAGATTGTTAGGAAATATTTCCAGTCTATGTCCAGCTGTTGGGATAACACGTGATCTAATAGCTCATTTAAACAAAACCATAGATGGTAACAAACACTTAAATAGTCCCAGATAATTAACAGCTGAAGCAAAAAAGAAATTGATTTTCATTGAAGAAAAATTACAGGAAGCACATGTGGATGGGGTGAATCCAAATCTTACTTGCATTCTAGTCATTTTGCCTTCCAGAATTTCCCCCATGGGAACTTTAATGAAAAGGGAAGATTTTTATCATATAATAGATCATTCCACACAGAAACCAAGTTAAAAATTAAAAACTTATGTGGAAAAAGTCTCTGAATTACTTATAAAAAGGAAAATTGAGAGTTCTTCAACTGTCAGGTATAGACCCAGCAGAGATTATAGTGCCTTTTACTTCTGATGAAATAAAAGAAAAAATCAGATGACAATAAGCCTTGGCAAAGAACTTGTGCTAATTTTTTAGGTGAGATTAATAGCAATTATCCCCAAAGTGATAGAATTAACATTATAAATAGATCTACTTGGATTCTTTCCTGCTTTGTATGGGACACACCAATAACTAGAGCTCATATATTCTATATTGTTGCAAATAAATCAGGAAAGGCAGGTTACAAAGCAGAAGATTTAAGTAAGGTGGAACATAGCCCTTATAATTATATCCAAATTGCAGAATTATATGCTATTCTCATTGTGCTAAAGGATTTTAAAGAAACTCAATAGAGTCACTGATTCATAATATGCAGAAAGAGTTGTCTTGCATTTTGAAACTGGTGACTTTATACCAGATATTATAGAATTGACTTTATTATTCATACAGGTTCAAGATATAATCAGGAATAGTTTCTGTTCCATATACAAACACACATGTGATCCCATACAGGACTTCCAGATTCTTTAGCACAAGGTAACACAGAAATTGATCAATTATTGATTGTAAGCATGTTTCAGGCCTCTGAATTTCATTTAAAAAAATCATGTCGATAGTAAAAGTTTAAAGAAAGAATTTTCTATTACACAGCAACAAGCTGTGGAGATTATAAAGAAATGTCGAATTTGTTCTTTCTTTAACCAAACCCTGCTACTTACAGGGACTCAAAGGAATGAAATCTGGCAAAGGGATGTGTTACACTTTATATAATTTGGAAAATTAAAATATGTACACCACACCATTGATACTTATTCAGCTTTTGAGTGTACAACTGCTTTAAGCTAAGAAAAGGCTGATTCAGTAATCACACACATATTAGAAGTTATGGCCATCATGGGTATACCTGCATGAATAAAGACAGATAATGGTCCAGCATATGTCTCTAAGAAAATAAAAGTTATTTCCTTATTATAATATTAAGCATATTACAGTTATACCACATAATCCTAGAGGCTAGGCAGTTATAGAAAGATCAAATTGAAGTATAAAGGATATGTTAAACAAACAGAAAGGGATGGAAGATACCATTAGAAATAAAATGCTTTATTAACCCGGAATTTTCTTAACACTAATCAGAAAGGGACAACAGCAGCAGAGAGTCATTGGATAATAGAAGTCTTCTGAATTAAATCAGTCAGTGTATTTCAAGACCTCACAGTGGAAGCCAGGAGAAGTGCTACATTGGGGAAAAGATTTTGCTCTTGTTTCAATAGGAGAAGAAATATTATGGATACCATCAAATATAATAAGGATTCAGTTTGAAAAATAGAAATCTCTTGAGAAAGAGAAATGATGGCTCATCTACAAAGGTAACAACCATACAGGTGGTAAGGAAACCATATAGAATTGGGACACAGTTCTGACCTTGTCTTTACAGGAAAATACACATCTTCAAAAATTCAAGAGACCCTAGATGTTTGGATGCTGACAGAAGGAAAGATAACTATCCAATAAGGATCATCAAGAAAAAGGAATGTGACTTATAAGGACAGGTGATCAAAACATATATATTTGAGTATATATATATATATATATATATATATATATATATATATATATATATATGGAGAGAGATGGCTTTGGAGTTGAGCAATGGCTCTGTCCTTCTCTAAATCCATTCATGTTGGTAAAATAAAATTTTATATTTTCTGTCTTATATCAGGATCTGTGGTATGGGACAGAAGGAAGAAATAATTTAGAAAAACAATTCAGTTTTCTTCATACCCATTTTTTATAAAAGGAGCGGTGGGCCGTTTTCCACCAGCCAGGCTAGCCTTACCCAAAATTATCACACAGAAACTGTATTCTTTTAAACACTGCCTGGCCCATTAGTTCTAACCTCTTATTGGCTAATTCTCACATCTTGATTAACACATTTCTATAAATCTGTGTATCACCATGGGGTCATGGCTTACCAGGAAGATTCTAACCCATGTCCATCTGGGGGCAGAGCTTCATGGCATCTGCCTGACTCTGCTTTCTTCCTCCCAGAATTCTGTTCTGTCTACTCCACCCACCTAAGGGCTGGCCTATCAAAAGGCCAAGGCAGTTTCTTAATTAACCAATGAAAGTGACACATAGACAGAAGACCCTCCTACATCACTTATTTTTTCTCTACTGTACCTTTCATTGAATATATGTCTGAATGAATAATGTATAAGTTTTTTCCACAATGAACAATGAATTTTCCTGCAGTAATCTTTAAAATTTCCAGGAAGAAGATGGGGGCCCCACAACAACTCCACCTGGTTGATATGATGTCATGTTGCTGATAGTGCTACTATAAGACCTGTTTTGGGTTCCAGCTGCTCACAATTGTTCTAATTTGGTTAGTTTAAATGATGTAAGTTTTTACAATGTTCTGGCTAAGACTCCAAATAAGAACCTCAGAAAAACACTACTGAATACTCAGAGACTAATTGCAATTATAGCACACAACAATATTAGGACTTAACCATCATTTTACTTTCATAAGATCACATAGATAAAACATTGCCCCCATGATAGCTAGACAATGTTTGTTGTCAGGGTTAATGACATCATTTAGGGGTTGATTATAATTGGTACAGGGTTGGAGGTTGGGGAAAATCATGTATGCCCAGGGATCTCTTTAAAAAAAAAAGGAAATTGGATGGGATAATAGCTTAGTGTGAGCTTTCTCACACAAATAATAATAATAAGTAATGGAGCAAATACTCATGAGTTATTATTTATAAGCAATTTACATTGGTATAGATATTGCATATGTTCCTATTTTTATCTACAATATTTGTATACCTAAGCAAAGTTATTTTGTCATAGTGTATGCATGCATGCTTCTACCTCTGCTTGAGTCAATTTGTATATTGATATACTTTTAGGATATATTTATTATATTGCAATATACATTTCTACCACTGATCAAGATACTTATATATTGTTTACATTTTTAGGTCATTGTCCTCATTTGTTGACCAGTTGTTTAAAGATTGTTTAATATTCTAATATCAAGTCTTATTCTTTAAGTTTTATAGGCATTAAGAATTATAGGTCAATAGTCATCCATGTTTGTCATACTTATAGTTTGACTAATCAGGTTCTTTAGATATACAGAGGTTATATTCTGCACAGATATGTAATCTTAAACCACTTCAAAGAGCTTTAGAATATGGCATTTAAATAACTAAGGGTTCTGTTTGATGTGAGACACAATTGCTCCTGGCAGCACCTATCTATTCCCAAGAGAATGTTGAACACTGAAGACATTCCAGCTGGAGCTTGTTTGCTTCTTGGCAAAACGATACTTTGGGCTAGGAAATGCCCATGCATCGACCACTGATAAAATGCATGATGTCCAGATAGGTCAAGAAGGATACAAGGAAAAACGGTGTTGAATCAAGACAGGGTAAGACAATTTTGAAAAATTTCCCACCTCTGAAAATGGTCTGTCAATTTCTCTTGGTAAGCCCTCTCAAGTTTTACATGGATTTTGTTACCATGTTGGGCATCACTCTGTTGTAAAAGGAATGGCGGGCCGCTTCCTACTGCCCAGCTCCTGGCTGCCTGGCTAGCTTATGCTCCAAAATAACAACACACAAATCATATTCATTTAGACACTGCCTAGCCCATTATATCTAGCCCCTTATTGGCTAACTATCACATCTTGATTTAACCCATTTCTAATAATCTGTATGTCACCACGAGCTTACAGGAAAAGATTCAGCATGTCTGACCTGGCAGCTTCATGGCAGGTGGCTCTCTGTCTCTGCCTACTTTCTCCCAGAATTCTCTTCTGTCTTCCCTGCCTACCTAAGTTCACCCTATCAACTAGGCTAAGGCACTCTTTATTTAACCAATGTAAGTAACACATAGACAGAAGATCTTCCTACACCACTTGGCCTTAGCCAAAATTGCAAATGAGACTTTAGGTGATTGTTAAGTTAGCCAGTTGTCTCTGTCATTTGTTTCACATTTTGGAAGTTGCGTGTTTATGTTTCCTGCTTACTTAAGTAATATTATTTCCCTTCTCTGGTCTTTGATGAGGTTGAAAACTAGACAGTTGCAGTTACTTTTCTCTCTTGACTTGGACAAATCATTTATTACACAAGACTTAAACTCATTAGGATAGGATAATTATTGAAACATTTATCACATGTTTCTTGCTTGATATTGTTTATATTGGTTGTAGTTCTAATTTTTATACCTGATATTTGTTCTTATTGTATATAATTTTATATTAGGCTTAGAACTTTCTTATTTAAACAAAAAGTGGTGAGGTGCTGTAGGAACTCCTACAGACAGTAGCTTTTACGCTACCCTCCCACTTGGGTGTGGCCTCTTATGCTATATATGCTGATGTGAAGCATGTGTCTGGTCTCTCTTCTGGTAGCATGATTCAGTTCCTATTCCTTGTTCATGAAGAGGATTGTGATCTGTGAGTCCACCCCTAAATAAATAACCCTTTATTATACTCAATTCTGAGTGAGTGTGATATTTCTTTTTTATCATTCAGCATTTCTAGGAGCTATTATAATTAGTTGTGGGACAGTGTTGATAAAAATGGACGTGAAATCATAATAATAAAATTAATGGACTATAGCTTCTAGAAATGCTGGAAAATAATGGAAGGAAAATCTAAAAGAAACAGATTCAGCTGTAAAGAAAAGTTATAAACCAATAAATAGGAGGTTTTAATTTGTAAATTTAGAAGTGATACAGTTATTGATAAAAACCATTGATAAGAAATATATGAGATTGCATATGAAGGTAAGCATTGTTGAAAACTATGTCAATCACAAAGACACCCATCCATGGAGGAAAGTACATGTTTACAAAATAGGGTGAGAAATTTTGTAAAGCATCATCATGAGTTTTTCTGTATTTCAAACTTAAAGTTATCTATGTTCTCTTTCTCTTTCCAGATAAAATCTTAATGTACAGCCTTAAATTTTGAGTTCTACCTCTGTGACTCCCTAAGTACTGTGATTATATGCCACCATGCCAAACATGCATCATTTCTTTTTATGAAAATTTAATTTACATAAACATCTTTTAGAAAAATTCTTACTATGCAACCACAGCTGGCTTCCAGCTATTGATCCTCTTAATTCAGTATTCTGAGTACTAAGATTGTAAGCACATGCCATGTTGCTGTAATACAATAAACATTACTCTCTGCTTAGTTAATTTCATGTTGACATTCCTTCAACTTATATCAACTTGTTGTATTCTCAAATAATAACTACTGTTTCTGAGCATTCTGTGTATAAAATATAGTTCCAAGTGTTAGCTAATTGTTTAACCCCAAATCCTGTGAGTTGGGAGGTACTCTTATTCTCACTTTGGAGATGACAAAATATAACCCCTGCTAGAAAAAAATGAATTGTTATATTTCCTTCTATATAAATAAATACCTCAAGGTTAAAACACAGGTTAAATGACTCCAAATTTCATATTTTTAATTGATATCTGTTGTGGTTTGAATGAAATCGGCCCCTGTAACATCCTAGGGAATGGTACTCTAAAGAGATGTGACCTTGATGGAGCAGGTGTTGCTTTTGGGAAGTGTGTCACTAGGAGGTGACCTTGAGGTCTCAGAATCTCAAGCCAGTTCTCTGTCCACTGCTTGCCAATCCTGATATACAACTTTTGACTCTTTCTCCAGCACTGTGATTGCCTGCATACTGTAATGCTTTCTGCTGTCTAGGTGGAAACTTTACCTTAATTCCCACTCCTCCCATTCCAGACCCTGCCACTCAGAAAGCCCACCAAGACTCTGATTTTTCCAGAGCTGCAGAAGACCATAGCTACAGGGTATTTAAGACCTGGTCACCAGACCTGCCTTATGCTTCTCTCTCCTGCATTTCTGAGTGAGCTGCTAGTTGTTTTCCTCTGCTTATTAAAACTGGACCTATTAGTTAGGCATTATTTGGTTTATTGCATGGGAAGAGGATACCCAGTACCTGGGGATCCAATATTTATCAACTTGGTGGCAAACCTGAGTAGATTTGAGGTTATCTGGTGACCAAATGTCCATGGAAAGCCACTATCCCTTTCTCCCCACTTCCTCCACACTGGACAGACTAGTGTTCAGTAAGTTATCCATTCAAAGCCAAATGCCTATAAAGGTATCTAGGATCCGTTCTGATTCTTCACTCTTTCTGGGTGAGAGGCTTCTGGTTTGCCTAAAGAGCCACTGCACTGCCAGGAAACTCCAATCCATTCTGGAGTAGTGACAATCCTCCACCATTTTTGCCCTAGACTTATACTGCCTTTAGGTAACCTTACCCTCAACAGCCAGAAAGAAACCTGCAATTGTCTATGCCATGGACCGGCTCAGACCGTGGGAGAAGCAGGGTCTTGGTAACAGGAAGGCACAAGTTCGGCGAATGACAGACAGACACAACACACAAGAGAGTGGTTGGAATCTGCTGCAATTTTACTGAATTCATGTTTTTATTATATAGTATTCAAACAAAGAACAAATCAGAAGGTCATGTGTCATTGGTTGGCACAGTATGAAAGCTTCTTTTAGTCACATCAGCAATATTTAAGAAAAGTCCATTATCAGGAACAGGTGTTAGACATAAAGCATCCTTAGAAGAGGAAATCTTGTCCTTGGGAATGTAAACCTCAGGCAAGTGGTTTCATCTTATGAATAGAAAGTTTCTGTCTCTTTATCGCTATCATGGCCCTTCCTCTTCCTAAATCTTTATTTCATCTAGTGACCAAATATACCTAATCAGTTCTCTACACCTGTTGAACTATAATTTTTAGTACCTTCTTATGCAGCAGACATCATGGGGGTTGGGGTCTAGCAAGCCTATCCATAAAGTTCAAATTATAATATAACAGTCTTTGTCCATCAACATTAACCCTTGCTCATCATACACCCTGTGTATGACAAAGGTTCTGCTGTAGTCTTATGCATTCCCATACTGTGCTTCCCTATCTCAAAGCTGTTTCTGAAGAGAATGATCCTTGTCTTGTATATATAAAGACTATCATTATTATGAAAGAATTTGTGCAAAGCTCATATCTCATATAGCCAGCTACTCGAGAAACCCATCTATACCTCAGCGGTGGCTAATACTGGGCCATCTGCCATTGACTTCCAGGGAGCCTAGTCCCATAGGACACGTAGCTCCCGTCCGGCATAATGACATATGTCATGTCACACAGACGACACTGGAGTTGGTGTGGCATTTCCCGGTTTTTTGTTTTTAAGACATAGCTCAAAGATATCTCGTTTCACTGTATGTAAGTAAGGACTTGAGCAGCAATCTGAAGAGACAAGGAAACAGCAGAACTACTTGGAGGGGGAGAAAAATGAGAATCCCAATAAAGATAAAATATTGTAACCAATGTAATGAATTAAGGGATTTCATATCCTCTTCTAAAGTCACAGTCAAGGAGTCAAGGGATCCATCAGAGAGATGACTCTTACTAATTGTTGCGATATCTTTTTGCAGGGCCTCCATATCATGTGTAATATCAGCATCATGTCATAGCCCTTGCAAATGGTTTTTAACTCTATCCCAACACTGGGTAGTATTTTAAGGTAACAGAGTAACACAAATATAATTGTATGTAACATGGCATCTAGCCCCTAACCTAGTCTGTAAATTACTTAAATCTTGGCAAAGAACTACAAACACCTCCTCTAGGACATTAATCTTAGACTCCAGATTTTTATCAATATGTGACTGAGTAGATAAGGTGACAGAAACATTCTTATTCATTTCAGTAACTATATGAGCAGTATGAATTTCCTTTACTAAGGCTGTTGTAGTGACTGCAATAAGAACAGAAATTCCAAGTAAAATGGCTGCCACAAAACGCTTAGGCCTCATAAGATTATGAAGTTTCTTCAATGTCTACAGAGCAGAGTTTCCATACCAACTTTCATCTTTTAAATCAACAGGAAGCATAACAAAGGAAGGGTGTTTAACAATGATCATCTTTTGACTTAGCATTTTAACCAGGGATTATTGGATGATGTATTCTTTTAACTGCTTCCAGCTGACTTTGGGGCATCGTTGTCAAGGGTTAACAAAGGTGAAATGCTAGTCAATAAGAGAAAATTTTAGGAACATTTGGCTTGTGGACTTTGTTGAAGATCCAGGGAGCTAGACTGGTCCACATCAGTTTTTAGCAAGTCCACGGTCCACAGTCATTTGGAGCAGGTTGTAGTCAGCAATTAATGTTTGTTTGTGTCTGCTAACCAAGGCGAATCCTGTTGAGACAAATTCAAACTAGAAACAGAAGTTAATACATTTGAAACTTTTAGGCCAATATTAAATTCCATATTATAGAAATAACAAATAGCAGATATCTATAAAACAGTAAAAATAGACTCATACCTTTGAGTCCCAGCAAAAACACAGAAAATCCTGAGTTTGTAACCCAAACAGTATGTAGTCATTGTTTTATTGTTTATTAGTATTATCTTATTATTTTTAAACCCTTAATATTTATGAATTTTTATTTCTTTAGACCTTTATATATAACAAGCTAACAAGCTGGCTATAGCTTTGTGTAAGGATCTGGATATCCTTTATGCTCTTAAACTGGTATTATAGCTGGCCTAGCAATAATACAATCAGAGATCTTAGAAGGATAAATAAATTATACTTAAGTACAGACAAATCAGAAAAATGACAGAGACCAGCCCATATATAGTCATACCCAGGTCTGCATAACATTTGAGGCAGAAGTATCAGAACAGCAGGCTTTACCAGATCCATAAAGTGATTGGTTTCTGTGGAAGAGGGACATGCAAAAGACTGACCTTACTTTGTCTAGGCAAAAGTGGTGCAATCAATTTTCCAAGGTCCTCCTGTTTGTCCACAGTCTGGGCCAGATCCAGGCAGCTGGTGTTGCACTGGGGGTCATCTTACCCTGTGGTCAGCATCGTTGTTATCCAGGTGGAGACATCGTGGTGTCCCATAGTCTTTTTTGGAGACCTTGGGTAATGTTAGGATGTCAGAGTCTCTGTATGATATAAGCTTTTTAAATTTTTATTTTAAATGCAATTTTCTATAGATTTTTGAAGTATTTAGGACTGTCCAGGTATCTCTGATTAGACAGACTTTCTTATTTTAAATTACTTGCACTTACACCAGTATTTTGAGGATGATTGATTATTAACTTGTATTTTTAACAGTTTGTATCTTTAAGAAGACCAGAACTATATACCATATTTTTGTCAGATTGAAACTTTAAGTTAATGATTTTAGTAAAGACAATGAGGCTAAAATTCAAATATTAACAATATGAAACATTTTAAAAGCATTTATGTTTTATAACCTATTTTATTGTAGTTGACAGTTTTGGTGATTATCACCTGGCCTTGGTGTTTTTCTTTATGACTGTTTTTTCTTTGGGAGTCTAGTCCCAGTTATTCCCGGTAATAACTGACATTCTTGTATATCAATAAAGAACAGCATAAAACAATTTTAACATTATTTATATTAAAGAGATATCCAAATTTTTTTGAACCTGAATCTAATGACCAGAGCTCAGAGAAAAATTACAAGTACAAAACTTACAATTACCAAAGATTACTTTTTTAACAAAACAAGCATAATAATTTTTTTAAAGAAATAACCATGAAAAAAAAGAAATAAGCATGACCTTTTAACAAGACAAACAAAGCTTTTTAAAACCAGAATTAACCATTAAACTTTTAGGTACAGTAAACATCTTTTGGCCTTTTATAATTTTTTTTATATCTTTTGTGACCTTTTATATACCTTTTGTAATTTTTAGTTTTGACTCTCTTTCATCTTTGTTTTATTGGTTAAGCCAGACATTTTTAGACAAACCCCTTCTATTATTATTATTATTATTATTATTATTATTATTATTATTATTATTTTAGGTTTTTTGCCTTTTTGTTATTTAGACAATAAAAAACCTCCATTAAAAACCTTTTTTTTAAAATTTTTTGACAATATGTAAATTTTTATGAAAGTCTTTTTCTGTGATTTTATGCAGCAAACATTGCATAAAACAAAAGTAGAAATATGTATCTTAATCAAAGGTGATAAGTATTTGTAACCCATATATATTTTTTGGAAACAAAAGCATTTTTAAACATAATGCATCTTTGACATTCATTTTTAAATAAATGTTTTTTTTAAAGTTACAGGTTGGTATGATTTAAAACTTTTTATAATCAGTGTTAGGATAGGAAAGAGTTAAGACGGGAAACTGCTGGCCAGCAGAAGAGACCTTGAGTGTTATCACAGTGAAGAACTTAGCTCAGAAAAGAGGCACAGAGAGTGTCCTTAGCTGCTAATCCTTTTTTAAAAAAAGTTTTTTTGATTAACTTTTTGCTGACCATGATCTTAGACTTTTTGTTTTATATTTGTCTAGTTTTTTTTTTTAATTTTTACTTTTATTTTTACCTAAGAGCATTTCATCCTCATGGAACTTGGATTTACATTCATTTTTCCAATGTCTCCCTTTTTGACATCTTGGACAATTACCTGGGGGAGGGCCTCTTTTGCCCTCCTTCCTTTCCTCAGGGCAATTCTTTTGTACATGACCTGATTCCCCACATTTATAACAAGTGGGAGATGAGTGGTTCTTTTGACCTTCTCCGTACGTTTGCTTAACATAGGCGCTGAATTTCTGTCCCTTCATTCCTTCAGCATAGGCCATCTCTAGGACTATGTCTAGTGAGGCATCTGTACAGGTTTTAATGTAGTCCTGTATGGTTCCTGTCTTTCTAATGGGCAGTATAAGGTCCTGGCATAGAGCATTGGCATTTTCCCATGCCAATTGTTTAAGGAGCATGTCTGTGAAGAAATCCCCCAAAGACTGCTCTGATACTTTCAGTCCTCTATTTGCCATTATATGTTTAAACACTGAGTAAAACATTCTTTCCTGCTTTGACGTAGTGAGCCCCATGGTTTACCTCAAGATTACTTGCACTTAACCGATGATCCTTTATCAGCGGAACTGCAGATTCCAGGCAAGAGCCTACTTGTTACCTTGAAAAGAAAAGAGAGGAATTACCTGTCCAAGGTCCCTGTTCGGGCACCACCTGCCACCGACTGGCTCAGTGGAGCCACTCAGACCATGGGAGAAGCAGGGTCTTAGTAACAGGAAGGCACAAGTTCGGCGAATGACAGACAGACACAACACACAAGAGAGTGGTTGGAATCTGCTGCAATTTTACTGAATTCATGTTTTCATTATATAGTATTCAAACAAAGAACAAATCAGAAGGTCATGTGTCATTGGTTGGCACAGTATGAAAGCTTCTTTTAGTCACATCAGCAATATTTAAGAAAAGTCCATTATCAGGAACAGGTGTTAGACATAAAGCATCCTTAGAAGAGGAAATCTTGTCCTTGGGAATGTAAACCTCAGGCAAGTGGTTTCATCTTATGAATAGAAAGTTTCTGTCTCTTTATCGCTATCATGGCCCTTTCTCTTCCTAAACCTTTATTTCATCTAGTGACCAAATATACCTAATCAGTTCTCTACACCTGTTGAACTATACTTTTTAGTACCTTCTTATGCAGCAGACATCATGGGGGTTGGGGTCTAGCAAGTCTATCCATAAAGTTCAAAGTATAACAGTCTTTGTCCATCAACATTAACCCATCTATTCCCTTGGTCATCATACACCCTGTGTATGACAAAGTTTCTGCTGTAGTCTTATGCATTCCCATACTGTGCTTCCCTATCTCAAAGCTGTTCCTGAAGAGAATGATCCTTGTCTTGTATATATAAAGACTATCATTATTATGAAAGAATTTGTGCAAAGCTCATATCTCATATAGCCAGCTACTCGAGAAACCCATCTATGCCTCAGCGGTGGCTAATACCGGGCCATCTGCCATTGACTTCCAGGGAGCCTAGTCCCATAGGACATGTAGCTCCCGTCCGGCATAATGACATATGCCATGTCACACAGACGACAATGGAGTTGGTGTGGCATGTCTAGATATCTGAGAAACTATCTCACTTCTGCTTATTTATCCTTCTCAGATAAGATGACATTTGATGACAAATATACTCATAGACTTACCAGTTTATCCACTCTTCACTAACCACCCCCCAAAGAAGGCTACAACCAGCTTGGTAGCTCATTAGTTCATTAGTTAAGTTTCTTGTTTAAAGTACAGTTAGGTGTGCCTCACTCACAGACATCATGGTAGTACTGACTACAGTTTTCAGGAGTCTTAATTTTCTGTGGATTTTAATGGTCCCAGCTTTTAGATACAGGGTAGAATGGTAGAAGGTATGGGAGCCTCTAGGCATATCAACTCTGTTCCTCCCTTGATCCTCAGCTCCTTTACTCACTCATTCTCTTCCATTTAATAAATTTTCTCTGGTTGTCCTATAAGCATTGACTTAAAGGTGTATTTCATAAGGCTGAAACCAACGCCTAGAAAAATTGTTCATAGTTTCTAAACCAAAGTCATTGGATTTTGTTATGGCACCAAGATGTAAATCTGTTGCAGTTGTTTTACATATTCCTTCAGGTTCCTGAGGAAAGAGTTCTGCTACTTATATCAAGAAATCTTGATAGGCCTGGTGTAAATTAATACCAATTTCTAGAACCTCTCGGATTCCACTCTCCTTCAAGCCCATATTTTAGAAGTCCACTCCCTTCCTCATGCCAAAATCGATCCACAAGTTGTCCTCCAGTATATCTTGAGAATTTCTTCCTTCCTGTCAGTTCCTGAATAACCACTCTGAGGTTTAATATTAATTACAAACTGACCTATTTGCTGTGGCTTATTATTAACTAGTTTTTAACTTAAATTAACTCATTTCTATTATTCTGTATTTTACCAGAAGGCTTGTAGTTTGTTACCTTGCATCTTCCTTCCCCACTGGCTGCTGACATCTCCCATGCTCCACCATCTTTCTCTCTCTGTCTGTTTGCATTTTATGCCTACCTATATTCTGCCTCATAAACAAAAGGAACTTCTTTATTAACCAATGGTAATAAAACCTATTCACAGCATAAAGAGGGGTATCCTACATTATCCTCCATTTTCCATCCAAATAAAAAGGATGATTTAAACTTTAATACAGTAAAATTATATATTCCAAAGTGGTTATCAAGCAAGAATTATAGTTATAATATTTGATCAATTTATATTTGATAAAATTAAAGAATATACTCCATTATCCATCCTATTGTTGTGAGTTTAAAGTTTTATATCTAATTTATGTTTTATCATAACTAAGGAAAAAATAATTATACCTATTAAGTCTTCAACCCTATCAAAGACCCCAGAAGACTATGATATTACCTAAGTAAACAGAAAGTGAATTTTTAGCAACTTCTAAAATTCTTGAAATGACAGAAATATTTGGCTGTCTATTCAGTCACCTAAAGTTCCTCTGTAATGCTGGGGAAGCCATCTTTAGTCTATAGACCTAGAGTCTCTGGAAGATATCTCAGTGAAGCAAGAAATTGGAAATTTTCCCATCTATATTGACAGTTTTCCTTCATTTTCTTCTGTGTTCTGCAGAATGTCTGACAGATCTTCCATGAATCAGGAACCCTGTAGGACTATCCCATCTTGTTTTGGCAAGTTCTGAAATCACATTTTTTGTGGGTCCTGCATGTTCAGCTTTTACAGAGTAAAATAAAGCAGTCCAGGCAAGAACAGTCTTTTGAACAAAGGGCTAGCCTTGCCACACTAAAAGTAAGCACCATAAGGAGATTCTTTGATGCCCATCATCCTCATGAAGTAATTGGTCCTGCCAGGAGAAGATATTTCTTACAACATTTTAAATGCCATAATCTGTAGGTCTTTGAAGTGTTTGAAGATTATCTGTCTGAATCATAGCTCTGTATTACCTTAAAAATCTAAGATGACTATAAGTTTGACTATTATAAATGAATATCAATTTGTATTTCTTAACTATACTTTAGATTTTTCAATGAGCTGCATAAGCACCATTCCTTAAACAAGAGTAGAAATATATGTGTGTGTGTGTAATAAAAATTGATCTTATATTTGTTTTAATATGCAAAAGTCCTTTAAACAAGAATAGAAACATACAGTATATTAAAATTTAATTTGTATCAGTATACCAAAATCCATATCATTGCAGCATATCTGAAATTAATAGTTGACATTTCACCCTATATTTCTATATTACCATAAATATGACAAACATCCATAATTTACCAAATATCCAAAATCCATCCATACCCCCCAAAACTCTTAGAAATGTGGATGTCATTTTCTCCAAACTGCTTCTTGCTGTCTGTGCATGAAGCATATTTAGGGTCCCTGATAAAATTTTGAGATAATCATCAAGTCTTTGGAGGGCCAGTGATTACCTTTATTGATAGATATCAGCTATCTGTCAAGTTTCAATAGGTTTCCTTTGATCAAAGTTTCTGACATCTGTTTTAAGGCTAAGGAATTTTAAAAATATTTAGACTGATATATTTTATCAGTTTCTCTTTCAATCCCATGTCTCTTAGTACCTGTCTCTTATCTATGAACCATCAAAAATAAAAATCAACACATTATTATTCAGAACCTAGACTTCTTGTGTATTTTATTCTTAAGTAGTTTTTTAATATTATATTTATCATCTCTTTAAAGACTTTATATTTTTAAATATTTTTATATAGCTGCCTATACCAATTTTCTTTTTTTTCTTAAGCCTATGTACATTTTTAAACACACTGTGACCTATTTAGAGGTTTATTGTTGTCTGAATTTATCTTTATTGTGTATCTGTAATCCTTTTCTGATCACTTATTTAAAATATTAAGTGGATGTGGCTAGGCCAAGACTGACAGCTTTTTCTGCTGGCTCTGCCAGGCTCAGTTTTGTATCATGGCAGAGGTACATTTATCACCAGCTCTTGGAGCCATGTTTAACCACCCCAATTCTGTGAAACAGTTGGTTCACCCTGCCTCCAAGTAACTTGCAACACACTCACCACAAACCCCATTCAAGTGGTCTCTAGCAGGATCTCATAAAAAAGCCATCTGTGATACCAGCGAGTATCAGAAAGCTATCTGTTAAATGAGCCATACATCTGCAGGCTGCCAGCAAAGAGTGCATATCTGAAAATAAATGCAGCTACTGAGAAGCTTCTCTTGACTGTCATTTTGTAAGCTGTTTTTATAGCTTTTTTAGTATTTTGTGAATTTATGTGCATCACATCGGTGTCATTTGTAATGAGATTTCTTCCTACCTACTAGTTAATGAATAACCACTCTAAAGTTAAATATTACAAACTTTTTGGACTATTTGCTCAGACTTATTACTAAGTAGCTCTTACAACTTAAATTAACCCGTTTCTATTATTCTATAATTTACCACAAGGCTCCTGGCTTGTTACTTAATATTTTATTTCTATGGTGGATATTGGTGTCACCCAGACTCTGCCTTCTTTATCCTTCTATCTCTGTTTAGATTTCCCACCTATCTGTATTCTGCTCTGCTATAGGCCAAAATAGGTTCTTTATTAACCAATAGTAATAAAAGATATTCAAGACATGCAGAAGGGCATCCCGCTTCACTCCAGATACACCAGTCCCTGCATCACCAGCACTCATAATACATTTGAGAACAAAAAACAGGCAAGTACTGGCATGATATTCACCCACATGCTCAGTCATAAAAAGCTCCATTACCTTTTTATCTTATTGACACCCTTATAGGATGGATATACTTCCTATCTCCAGCAAATGGCAGATGTGATTTGTTAGGTATTCCTGAAATAAATCAATCCCCAATTTTTCATACAATCCACCCACAAGCTCTTGGAATATCAGTTTTGGTGCCATCTCTCCAAATTTGAATGGGTACCTATCCAGGATAAATGGTCTGGCCAGAAAATATGACCCTCCACACTGTGGTTTTTATTTCTTCTTATTTTTTATTGCTTTATAAATAATTTCCACTTCCTCCCCTCCTCCCATTTCCCTCCTCCACTCACTTCCCCCTTCAGTCCTAAGAGAGGACAGGATACCCTGCCCTGTGGAAAGTCCAAGGCCCTCCCTCCTCCATCCAGCCATAGGAAGGTATACATCCAATTAGACCAGGATCCCGAAAAGACTGTACATACAGTAGAGACGAATGCCAGTGCCATTATCATTGACCTCTCAGTCAGAACCAATTATCAGCCACATCCAGAGGGTCCAATTTGGTCCCATGTTTGTTCAGTCCCAGTCCAGCTGGCTTTGGTGGGCCCTCATTAGATCAGGCACACTGTTTCAGTGGGTAGACCAACCTCTCATGGCCCTGACTTCCTTGCTCATCTTCTCCCTCCTTCGGCTCTTTAACTGGACTTTGGGAGCTCAGTCCAGTGCTCCAATGTGGGTCTCTGTCTCTATCTCCATCTGTCTGACTACAGGACAAGGCCAGTTCAGGCACCCTCTTCTCCACTTCCCAGGGTCCTAGCTGGGGACATCCCTGTGGAAACCTGGGTACCCCTATAGAGCCAAGCCTCTTGCCAATCCCAAAATGGCTCCCTTAATTAAGATATCTTCTTCCCTGCTCCCATATTCTTCCTTCCTCCATCTCAACCATCCCACTCCCCCAAGATCTCCCCAACCCTCCCCTTCTTCCTTCTCTCTCCCCCTCTCCCCTTCCCCCTCTGTTTTTATCAACATGTCCCACTCTCTGTTTTTATCAAAATGTACCAATGAGCAGCATATATGCCCTTGCGTCTGGACCATACACTTATGCTTTCTCTGTACAACAAGGATATATCTCCCACACCATTCTTTCTACCAGTCTTCACTCTTTCACAGCTAATCCCATTCATAGGTTAGGTGTTAATATTCTATTTTTTTCTCCTAGCATGTTACTTTAACTGCTTCTTCAAGAAACAGGGCCCTGAGGTCTCCAGGATGGTAGCTAATCAAATTGGTATTCCCCCATATCTCCTCCTGAGTGTTAGCCCACCAACACCCAACTACCTCATGCCCATATTATTCCATGTATACAGGAAGAAGCCAGACTTAAACTGGTGCCCGTATACCAAAAGAGTCCAGGATTTCTAGGTAGAAGCACTATCTCTGGTCCCATCCCTCTTATTCCAGATTCCACCCATAAGAAAACCCACCAAGGGTCATATTCTACCCTGGAGCTGCTCAAGACCATGTCTACAGCTTATTTAAGACCTCCTTGCCAGACATGTCATGTAATTTTCTCTCCTGTTTTTCCAAAAGTCACCGAGGAGTTCCTTATCTGTGTTTATTAATCCTGGACTTAATAATTTTGTTTGTTTGGGCTCATTTAATTAACACAGGATACCCAATAACTGGGGCTCTGTCATGATGACAAGAGACTAAACCTCATAACTCTACAGCAGTATCCAATTGAATGTTTTCTATTCAAATATTTGCTGTGGTCATGGTGTCTCTTCACAGCAATAGAAACCTTAACTAAGACAGAATTTAGTACCGCACACTGGTATAGTGATGTGATAGGCTTGACCATGGTTTTGTTTGGAGAAATATGAAATTTTGAGACTTTGAATTAGAAAAGCAGACAAATACTTTAAATGGGACTTAATGGGCCATACTAGTAGGAGCATAGACAGTGGTACTGAGGGTGACTTGAACTTCGAGAATTTGACTTAAGAGTTTTCAGAGGATAAGAATAGTAGTATGTGACCTAGAGATGACTCATATTTTGGCAAAAAGAATATAACTGCTTTTTGCCCTTGTCTGAAAAGTCTGCCTAAGTCTAAATTGAGAAATTTAGACTAATTGCATTGCCAGAGAAAATTTTATCATAACTTAGTACTGACTCTACATTGCATTTATGAGTGATAACTCTAATGAGGATTTATAATGGAAAGGAGTAAGCTAAGCAATATAATATACACTATGTAAAATTTGAGGAGAAAAGTAGTACCTGAAAGTGAAATGGAGCTAAGTCCTGTGTTCAAGGATATAACCAGATTAAGAAATGGAATAAAGGGAGTAGAGACCTCAGGTCAAGACCCCACCAAGCTAAGTTTTCAATTTGTGAAAAGGAATAAGGAATTAAAGAAAAGCTTAGGCATGGCAGTATTGACACATGATCCATGCACTTGGGAGGCAAATGCAACTGATTTCTGATTTTGAGGCCAAGCTGACCTACGAATTGAGTTTCAGGACAACCAGATTCAGGCATTGATGGAAATTATTGAAAATAGATATCTAAATGATGTGGTCATGTTTTAGCCCCAACAATCAGCAGAACTTGTCAATGTCAATTGTGTGGTTATATCTTTAGAGTTAAGGACAGAACAAAAGAAACTCCCTCTGTGAATAATGTAAGCTTACAAGGCCAGGCACATGTCAGGGATGCTTGATATGATAAATGGAATGAGTGGACCTAGCGAATCCCATGACCTGAGTAGGACCATAGTTGTAAAGGACAGATAGTTTGCCATGCAAAGAGAGCATGGGTATGAAGAGATTGTTTAGTGAGTATTAGGAGGACATAATGGTGGGGCTATGAGGGAAAGAAAGAGAAAAAATGAGAAAAATATAGAGACAGAAAGATAGGGAAAAGGAGAGAGAAGAAGGAAAAGAGAGAAAGAAATCTGACTCCTCACAAGAACAAGCGAGAGAGAGAGAGAGAGAGAGAAGCAGACACCAGCATTTCTTGGGAAGAAGGGAGATATTGGAAGTGGGCAGATCTTGTCTCTTAAAGGGACAGGGTAGCCAAGTGATAGGACAGGTCAGCATAATTATAATTATAACATTCCCATCTATCTCTTATCATATGCATGGCAGGTTAAGGGGATGAGGGCATTGGGCTCTAAAGACTGCTTCCTGCTAATTTGTGGTTGTCTGAATCTTAGGGGATCTGAGAAAGCTGAGATGCTAACCATTTTCTGGGGAATCTGTTTGCTTCACTGCTGTTCAGCCTTTGCAGAACTGTCTGGTGTCTCTTGAACCTGGTAAGGTGCTGTTTAAGGTGAATTCTCCAGTTCAGCTCTCTGGAGCTTACAAGAGTTCACTGAATTTGTGAAAACATAAGTTTTCAAACTTACATTTTATAAATGGCTGCATATGTATGTCAAATCTTCAAAACTCTACAACTTGTAGGTATACACCTTAATAACTTGTATGTGTATACCTTAAAACACCTTCTTGGTTTGATCCTTGTATCATAAAACACCTTTTCTTTAAACATGGTAAGAAGTTATGCTGGGATTTGTTTTGTGAGGTTGTCCTTTTTAAAATGGAAAATCCTCTCAGCCATCAAACTGCCTCAGAGACTTTGAGAAGGATAAAATTTTACTTGAGTTATTCATTTAAAAATGACAAAGAATTTATTTACTTGATTGGCTGCCTAGAGCCACTCCTCAGGGTGCTCCATGGTCATTTAGGGCAGGGACTTTAGGGCTTCATGTACCTTCTGTTGTTAACAAAGGGTCTGCCAGAGTTCAGAAGAGCCTACCTCTTGGTTTAGGAATCTGTAGGAAGACAAGCCTACCTTGTTCTGAAAAGTCACACAGTCATTCCAACTTTTCTTCATCAACTGAAGATCTTCAGGAGTTTACATGAAAGGCAGTTTTGTCACATGGTTAGTGCTTTCATTTGAAGTGAATTACAGATGGACATTGTTTTGTTTTCCTCTGTCTTCTCTCTTCTTTGGTGAAAATGGGTGGTGGTGCTAGGAGTTAACCTGTCTCTCTGTTATCAAAAGTTTTTTAATAACTAAACACTTAAATGCCACATTCCCCAGATCTCTGAACATGAGAACTTTTTACTGAGTATATATGTTATGACTACAGTATAGGATTTGCCTGGAGAACTGGATACAATCTGAGAGATTGTGGAGGAATGTTTTATCCAGAGTCCTTCAGCTTGACTGTACTTTTTTAACTTAGCAAGACAGATTTATACATGTGAAAAACAAAGAAGAAAAAATGTTTGTAATTGAAACTTAAAGTAAAACTGACAATAGTGAAGAACAGTTTTTAGAAAAGAATGTAGATTAGCTTTTGTTAATCTGAAATAGATTTTTATAACTTCAATTTTTATCATTATATGGAAAGTAGAGTTGAGTCACATATGCAGTATGCTATAATAGATTTATCCATATATTTATCATCATTTAAAAGTATGTACAAATTTAAAATAGTGGAGCCTTGTTGCTTTTCTTAGTCTAGAATGAGATACAATGAACAGAGCTCTTAAGCATTTTTTAACAGTACGTCCATTTATATGTAAATGCAGTTAAATTTGTGTTATATAGACATGTGCATATAGATATACAGAGTTAAAGCTAGCCTACAACTAACCAAAAATTTAAGAGAGAGAGAGAGACAGACAGACAGACAGACAGACAGACAGACAGACAGAAAAGAATAAACGGGAGAATCAATGCTGCTAGTGAACTAGAAGGTAGAGGTTTTTTTTTTCCTTGAGACAGAGTGAGGGTCTAGTGATTACTGTAGATGAGTCCAAGGACCATTGTCACAGTGGTTGGGAACCAAGGCTGAGAAGAGCAAGGTACAACAATTTTAGACAAGAAAGAAGTTCTCATTCCTCAGTCATGGGGAATTGCCAGAGGTGAATATCAGGTTATGGTTAGGGCTAGGGATAGAGTTAGGGTTAGAGGAGGAGACCATATCATTTGTAGTTGGTGTTGTATGCAGCAGTACAGCTGATAGTGATTTGGAAAGAGTTCTGGGTCCAGGATCCCTGCATGCCTCAGCTTGTTCACCTATGGGTGGGAGGGAACACAGAAGGAAATTGGTTGACTCATGCACCAATGTTATGATTTATGATATGAGTGGCCCTGCCAGATCCTACAGCATGTAGAGGAACACCACACACAAGTAAGAGACAGATTTTTCATCCAGAGAGAGCTTGAGTATGAAGAGTTTATTTAGTGGGTATTGGGTGGGTATTAGTGTAGGGAGTATGGGGGGAAGACAGAGAGAGATAATAGTGGGACAGAGAGTAATGAGGAAAGAAAAAGAAAAGGAGAGAGCTGCCTTATCAGAAAGACAGTAGAAAGAGGAGAGAGAAAGAAAGAGAGACCAGATTGCCTCATTGGAAAAGAGGAAATTGGGAGTGAGTGGAACTTGTCTATTAAAGGAACAGGGTACTCAGGTGACAAGACAGGCCAGCTTAATTATAACAGTGTCCTTTTATATAGGCCTAGAGAAGTCATTGTGTCAAGCTGTGAAGGTGAAGTCTTGATTTTTTTGGAGATCAAATTTTATGGAGATTCCAGAACCATGAGATACCTTCTAAGGATGGCTACTAGCAGAGACTGGAACCACCCCAAAAGTGAAAAACGTGTTCCAATCAACAAAACTGAAAGGTGTTGGACATCTGAACAACATTGTAGCATCACACATGGAGATACAAAATTTGGAGTTTAGCCTACTGAGTTTCAGTGTTGATTCTGTAGTTTTTCCTCACTGTGTCCCTTTCCTCCCCTTTGAAAAGGTAATGTATACCCTGTATAATTGTATGTTGGAAATATATATATATATATATATATATATATATATATATATATATAAATTTTTATAGATATTACATTTAAGAGATTACATTTTATCTCAGAAGAGACTTTGGAGTTTGGACTTTTAAGCATTTCTGATACTATGATAGACTATGTGGATTTTTGAAGTTGGAATAAATATATTTTGAATTATGATTTGGCTATAAGCCTATTGGTGACAGGGAGTCGAATGTGGCATTTTGAATAAAATGTTCACTATAGGCCCATAGGGAGTATCACTGTTTAATAAAAGGAAGGGCCTTTTTGCAGTGTGTGTGTCCTTGTTCTAGGAGATATATCACTTGGGAGAGGCTATGAGGTTGTAAGACTTTAAGACAATCCTGAAGCCATTTCTGACTATTCTGAGTCCTCTCAGCCTCCATGCCATAGTGCTTTCCCTCCTCCCCTGGGAACCAAGGACCTAACAGCTACATGTGCAGAGTACTCAGTTCCTGAACAATTACCCATATACATATGTTTTGATTCGGTCCCCTAGGAAACGGGATCAAAATGACCTCTTACCTCATCTGATCTGGCAACAGTTCTCCAGCCAATTATTGGTAATAGCCCTTTTAAATAAGCCAATACAATCCCCCTTGCTTCTGTGGCCTTCTCTTTAAAAGTAGCCTGTGCCATCTATTCCAGGTCTCTCGGCTTCCCGAACTCTGAGGGACCCTGTCATGACAGAATTAATAAAATCCTCATGCTTTTGCATCGGCTGTGGTGTGTGAGGTGGTCTCTGGGGGCAACTCCTCCTCGGTGTTTGGACACGAGAGTCCAACAAGGTCTCAGATGTTAAGGTCCAGTTGTTCATTTTTACTTCCTGCTGCCTGCTTATCCAGATGTAGAACTATTAGCTCTTTTCCAGTATCATGTCTGACTGCATGCTTCCATGCTTCCTGTCATAATAATGAACTATACCTCTAAAACTATAAGCCTGTACCAATTAAATGTTTTTTTATAAGAATTGTTGTGGTGATATTGTCTCTTCACGGTAATAGAAACCCAAACTAAGACACAATTGAGTTTTACATATCTCAATTTGCTTTCTGATGTTTTGATAAAGATGATGACCTAAAGCAACTTGGAGGGGGGATGGTTTAATTTATCTTATATTTTCCAGGTCACAATTTACCAACAAGTACAATAAGAATTGGAACTTAAAGCAGAAACTTAGAGGTAAAAACTGAACCAGAAGCCATAGTGACTTGTTTCTTACTCGGTTGATCTCCATGGCTTGCTCAGCTTGCTTTGTTATTTAATCCAGGACCACCTGTCTCCAGAACTACTCACAATGGTCTGCAAACTGCCTCATTAATCATCAATTAAGAAAATGTTCCACAAACATACCCAAAATATTGGTCTGATATATCAGTTCTTCAACTGAGGTTTGTTCTTCCTAAGTGACTCATTTATTATCAAGTTGACAGATAAGTAGCCCATACTGTATTAAATGACATAGACTTGATAAGTCTCATGAATAAATGTGCTGGTCCTGTATAAAATATTAGGATTTGTTTATCTGTTTTTATACATTTTATAGATCTATGTATTTTTTATTAAATTAAAAATTCTCAGCCTTGTTATCTCCAATGATAGACTATAATCTCATCATTTTATACACAAAATAGCAAATTAAACAAGGAAAAATCTATCCTTTCAACTTCAATTCAGCATGATTCAAGATCTAATGTAAACCAACGCTGCTAGCCAGTCAGAGCAAACATGATGGAAAGGGATTACAAGGCACATTACTGAAATGGCCCTATGATAAGGTCATAAGTACTGTGAGGTGATTCGTATTATGACACTAACATACCATTTATATAGACTGTGCTTTATTATTGTCTACCAAATCATTAGCAAGTAGACAAATAAATGTTCCATCTCTACCCCAGCCCTATCCTACTCACCACTGAGCAATGATAATTCCTATATCATTGCCCAGGAAATAGTGTTACATCAGGCAGTATGAGGAGCACTTCATATATATTATTTCATTTTTGCAAACTTATGTCACAGAAAAGGACATTAACTTGAATTTAACTTACTTCACCAAGTATCAGAGCTTTTATTGTTGATTTGCTGATCATAAAGCTGTTATTCAGTCAAGGATCTTAATAGCTAAGATTTACAGGTAGTATGTTATAAAATATCAGGTGGCAAATTATAGGAGTGCTAACTAATAAAGTAGATGACAAAAATCCAGAGTCAGTATTTTCATGGTTTACAGAAAAAATAGATCATACTAATCAAAGAGAAGGAAAGAAATTCAAGTGACAGGGATTAAGGATAGATATAATGTTAAAGAATGAAGGCTCTCATACTTTTTATGTGAACATTTGGTACCCTATGAATGGTAGCCTTGACACTGGTAGGTGAACAACAGACACAGACTTGTTTGCTACACAGTGGGTAGATGTAATAGGTTAAAGCAAGAAAACAAATAAGCAGCAAAAATTGTTTGTAAAATAAAGTAACTCTCTAGAAGAAAATTCATTTTATAGGTCTTAAAACCTGAAAAAAGTAAATATTGATCTACATACATAGACATTATTCTGTGCAATAAATGTAAAAGTATAAGAAGCAAATAAAATGAAAAGCAACTGTTGAAGGAAATTTGTTGAAAAAGGTCACTTGTTCTTCCCGGCACACAAAATCTGTATTAATTTAATCACTCTTTGGCCCGTTAGCTCTAAGTTCTTATTGGCTAACTCTTAAATATTAATTTAGCCCATCTCCATTAATCAGTATATCACCTCATAGCTGTATCTTACCAGCAATATTTTAGCACGTCTGTCTCTGGTGGCTCCATGGTTTCTCTCTCCACCTTCTTTCACCCAGCACTCAGTTCAGTTTTCCCCACTTACCTAAGTTCTGCCTTGCTATAGGTCCAAAGCAGTTTCTTTATTCATTAATAATAATCACAGCACACAGTGGAAACTCCCACATCAAGCAATTGCAGCTATGCCCAGAAGTGAAATATTGTAAGCATTCTGCCCAAGAGTAAGTAATTCTTACTTTGGGCAGTATGCAATTTCCCTTCTGCTTTCCTGTATTTGCTTCATGTATCCAGGTAAACGCTATGCCCTTCAAATATAAGCCACTGATAAAGACCTGTTGAAGAAAATTCATGAAACGCAGAGTCATATTGTATTTGTAAAAGTTATTGTCCTTGTTGCTGATACTAAAAATAATTTGATCTTTGCATAAAGTTTTAAAACATTCAGTCTATGTTCACTTTGCTTTATGTTCTTAGGCAAGACATCATAGCAGCATGAGTATATAGAGGACATCTTCATCTTGCCTCATAGCAAGTATTACGCATAAGGAGGAAAGCAGCCAGGGCCAGGTACCCTTGGGTATCTACTTCCTCAAGCTAGGTGATAGTTTCCTACACAGAGCTTTTCAAAAGAGCTGCAATATCTGGGGTCCTAGACTACAAAACAGGATGTCTTTTTAATGACAGGTTATTTGCTATTCAAAACACAGTATATAAATTACATATTACCTTATAGGTGCTTGTATATAATTGTAGAAAAAATAAACAATTAAAATGTAGTCTCCATAAAATAGAAACAATGTACAATTTCAGCTATCCTTTTAGGTTTCCATGCAGTGTTAATTATTTAAAAAGTAAATGTGCTTGTATTTATTGTTTTGAGAAAGAATTTTACTATGTAGCCATAACTAACCTGGAACTCACTATGTAGTCAGTGCTAACCACAACTTCAGAGAACTTCACTTGCCAATGCCTCCAGAGTTAAAAGTATTATGTTTGAAATCTACGTAAATATACTGGACGATAAATTAAAATTTTTTCTCAGATGTTTAAGACATTTGAGAACAGCATCATAAATGTATAGAACTTTAACCTAGGTATGGAATTATAAGCTTCACATCTCTTTTTTTATTCTTACAGAAGATAAAAACATGAATATAAACCTATTATTCAAAGCAATTTATAAATCTTTCAAAATGACAAGGCATGTCTGGAATCTTCCATCTCATACAAATGTTAAATGATTTAAGAAATGAAATGTTTTTATCATTAATGTTTTTATCATTATTAATCACATATGTATTAAATTATTGCACTATTTCTCTTAAATATGTACAAATATTGTATGACAATTAAACTTTTAAGACTAAATAATAACATAAATATATAGGAAAATATCATAATTAATGGCTAAAGTTGAAAATAAATTTAACTAATAAATATTTACTCAAAATTAGGAGAATGATCCTAAATTTGATTTCCAGTAACACAAAAACAGACATACAAACACAAGAAACCATACTCTATAAGGTTCTGGATCATATCCAATAGAAAGTTCATGAGGAGCTATTGATCAAACCTGAACTTTAATTTGATAAACCTATAATGATTTTAGTAGTTTATATGTTTCTGAGTATGAAGCAACATATTAATGATATTAAGCAGTTAAAATTTCTGAAACTTACAAATGTTGGGAGATGGATAGAACAGTTTGGCTTCATCATAGAAGATTCAAAAGATAAATTAAAATAAAGATAGAAACCCATTTTAGAGATGCATCACCCAATTAGAATGTGTGTGAATATTGGATCATTGCTCAGATAAAGCATACATAAAAGAGAAAATAACTGAGACAAGTAGAGACATATAAAATGGTTGCAGGTTCAACTGTATATTCTAAAATATTGTTAAAAGCCGGTGAATATGACTTAATTTAGAAACATCTTTTAAGATGAATTACTGAAGATGTGGCCACATTGGTGTGTTGTAATCCATTATTGTTTAGTCATTACATAAGGAAATGTTACAGAATACAGAGAACTCTTATTGAAACTGATCTGGAAATGTCGTCCCTTCTGTTAAGCCTTCAAAATATTCCAGCAGGCAGCTGAGAAAGAAGGTTAACTGTGGTCTTCCCCTTGACTATTATAACCTACAGATAATCATGGTATTGACATGGTCTAACAGTCTTGAGAGTCTTGAATCATAGATTTCAGAGTTTTGAGCCCACAGTTTCTGAGGTATTGATGCCTTTCATTTCCTGATTAACTGAAGAGATACCTCAGGCAGTGAAGCACTAGAGTCACTTGTGCTGCTTTGTGTTCCTTAGAAATCAACAAGTATATAAAAGTTAGTTTGGATAATTAGTCCTAGATATTAAACTGATGCCCCTGTCTTGCTTGAAAATGTCATTATATCATGGCAACTACTACTATATTCTCTTTTGTTAAGTGGGTTGAAAAGTTTGATTGCTTGGAATAAATTTGTCTTAGCCCCAGTGTCCTGAGAGCCTTCCAAATTGGACTACTTTTAATCCCCACAGACCACATCAGAAGACTCTTGTTTGATAAGTAAATGCTGCTGCTTACAAATACCAATTTGACAAGGAAGAGGTAGCAACATGAAACAGTGGTGTAACTGTTGTCAGGGTACCTGATTTCCAGTCATATCTGAGTCTCATTCTGTAGGAAGGAGTTCATGTTTTGTACAGTGGAAATGGTCAAAGGCCCATTATTGGTAGGGTTATAAGCACTATATATGAATCAACTACTTTCGTTTTGCTAAATGAATAGGTTGTCAAACTTTCTTTTAATTTATATAATCTTAGATAATTTATGCTCCCAGTATTGATCAAATAAGCTTCTCTTTGCAACAAATTGTGGACAATGTAGAGAGAGATTCACGGCTGGTAAAGATATGAAAAACAAGTAACTGTTGCATGTTCAGCCGTAAAGAAAGCATTAACAGAATCCCCTCTAAGGTTTGGGAAACACGGGGCAAGAGTAGACAGAGATAATGTAAAAGTTAGATAACTGGAATGAGTACTGTGAAATCCTCCCCTAGAGGCAGGAAATGGTCATCACACTAATGACCACACAGCATCTAATATTCTTGCATAAGACCTTCACACGATTAAGCCAGGTAAGGTTGGTTCAGTACTTAAGTGCCCTTGTAGTTCTCGCAAAGGACTTGTGTTGACTTCCAGTACCTACACAGTGGATCACAACTGTCTGTCACTCCATGTCTACTACAGCTCTAATTCCCTTTTTAAAGTCTGTGGGCACTCTGAATACATATGACAAACATACATACATGCAGGGAAAACAATCATGATTATAAAATAAACGTTTTATTTTAAAAACTTTGAAAATTTTTTTTTTAAAAAGACTGAGAAGGTTAGCATATAGTCACAGATTGGAGAGCAGCTCATGGGACCCTGTTCTTCCCTATCCCACTCAACCCCATGGAAGTTAGTTACAGTTTTCCTAGTTAGGTTTTTATTTATTTGTTTTGTCAACTTGTCATAATCTTAAGCTAAAATAAGAGGTTCAGATAAGAAGGAACTGCAATTGAAAAAAATACCTCCATAAGATTGGTCTGAAGGTAAATATATGGTACATTTTATTAATCAGTAATTAATGTAGGAGGGTCCAGACTACTATGCTTCATGCCATTCTAGCGTAAATAGTCCAGGAGTATATAAGAAAACAGGCAGGGAAAGCTATAAAAAGCAACCCCTGGTTCCTCTGCTTCAGTTTCTGACTCCAGATCCCTGCCTTGAGATTGTACCATGACTTTCCTGAGTCATGAAGTGTGACCTGATAGTTGTAAGAAGAAATAAACTCTTTCCTCTGCAAGCTGATATTTTGGATATGATGTTTTGCTACTGAATAGAAATCATAATTCATACTACAGTCAAGGAACAGAAAAATTATTTTCTTCAGTGAAGCATCCACCGATCTCAGTCTTAAGAAGATAGTTTCATACCCATTCCTAAATGGATGGTTATAGTATAAACCAGTGGGTAACAAAACAAAAGCAAAAATAAAACAAAAGACACAAAGGTGTGATGGGAACTTGAAGAGAAGGAAATATTAGAGGAGAATAATTGTAGGTAGATTACGTAATCTACATGTACAAAATTATCACAATTAATAAAAGTAAGCAAATTAAAGTAAAAATAAATGAAATAAAAATCAAGCTCAACATATCATCTGAAACCTGGAAAATCATTCATAGTAAACTGTCTATAGAAAATAACTTTAGGTGGGACAATGTTGGAAGGTATTTTAATTTTGATGCATATTGCATATTGCACTTATGATTTTACTGTATATATATATATATCTTACAAAATTCAAATTCAGTAAACCTTAGTTTATTAAATGTGTGGTTTAGTTAAGTAAATATAAGTAGAAAAAATGTGACACTCTTACAAGGAAAGAGGAAGATATCTGTACTAAGATGGAATTTTTTAGCTAATGTAATGACTCAATAAGCAAAGCCTGACTATGAATGATTATATTAAGCTGTTCTCTATGTCTCTGTGTTTATATCTCTGCTCAAATGCTACTTTTAGCCTTAATCAGAGAGGTTTCCTTTTGCGATGAATGACAGTAACTGGAGAGGTGTAAGACTTCTCAAAGAGCTTAGAATAAGTGACAGTTAAGTGCTCAACCCTAAACAGAACATTTATAGTGTGGGAGACAGCCATGATAAGCTAAGTATGGGCAGGTCACCAAAATGAAGTTTTTATGTCCAACAATTATCACCTGCCATAGTAGAACTCAGCCATCAATAAATTTAATAAGTGGCCTGAGTCTCAGTAGTTTACCCTGAAGCAATACTTGACTGCAGGAAAAACCACAGAGATTACCTGACCACCACCCAAGGACAGACCATTTAAAGGAAATGCTTAACATTCCAACCATTGTAGATAGGACCACCTGCCAGAACACACTCACCAGGACACCCCTAAAAAAGGTCAACCAATCAGGAGTCCTAAACCTCAGAAACCCCTCACCCCCACATTTACTACTATAAAAAAAAAAAAACAATTCTAACTGAGCTTGGGCTCTCCATTTATTCCAATACATTGGACCTGCAGAGAGACCAAGTTTGCAAATTTGATTAAAATAAAGGCTTTTTGCTTTTAAATATGGGACTTGGTCATCTTGTTGGTTTTTGCAGGGACTTTGCGAATTTGGGCATAACTTTTAGGGGCTCGTCCTAAGCCCACTGGGGCTACTACCTACAGAACCTCCAACCAGCTCGTAAGTTTTCTGTGTTTTGTTTTATATCTCTTGTCTGTTTGTATCTCATGTCTTTCTGTGAGTGGGCCCAGGAACCATAAGTGCCTGTAGACAATCTTCAGGTGCTCAAAAAGATCACAGGAGGGGGGTGCCTGTAGAAGATGTTCCCAAGGCCCTTAAGTAGAGGGTGGTTCCCTCTGGTGAGATATGTCAGTACCAGTCTCTTAGTTCTGTGCTAAGACACTTGGGTAGCATTTTCAGTTCTGTGTAGAGACCTGCAGGGAGTGGTCTCATTTGGATAGAGGGGCTGGTCACACCCACAAAACAACTTAAAGCTGTGTCTTTAGTTTGGTTTGGTTCCATTGTCCTGTATGTCTGCATGTTGTGCATTGTGTTTTTGTCCTGACGCAGGCTAACGCTGATGATATGGGACTGACTCAAATCATGACTTCTTTGACTTTGATACTGCAATCACTTACAGGACATTAGAGATAGGGCCATAATCATGGGGTATATTTCCCTTGCCACCTTAAACATTTTATGAAAAGTAGTCAGCTTTGTCCCCAAGCACAAGGCTTCTGGCTGTGGGGGCAGCATTCTTGTATGGATGGATGGCTAGGTTATGCAAGGCTACCAACCAACCACAGTTGTAGAAGGGAGATGTTCCCCAATAAGATTTCAAATACTGAACAGAGAATTTGGGGTTAATTTTTGTGGCTTGGAGAGGTTAACAATCTCTCCCCCCCCATGTTGCATGCCACACTGCCCCCTCCCGTGCTACTGAATTAAAACCCTCCACCTGCGCTGGGGGCTGCATGCCTCAACTTCTGTTCAAACCTGACTAAGGTCTGGCTCTGTGAGTCAAGGACTCTGGCTATAGATGTTAAAAAGCTTCAGTGGCTGTGTTGTGATGCTGTAGTCAGACTTACCTCCATTAGAGCTGCTCTGGTTGTTCAGATCCAATGGGTTATAGGTATGTCATCATTTAATAGGGTTGGTTACAAATTATTATTGGTTAGTGTATAAAAAACACTACTGTTGGTTTCAAATGTTTCACACTGGTACAGGATTTTATGTGATGTAAATGTTAAGGTTTTTGTTATAGTATAGGCATGTTTCTGTTTTTGTTTAAGCACTACATCATACACCACTGAGGAAAACCACAAGAAAGATTTTAGTAAGAGTTTTTATGTTGTCTAAAAAGAGAGAGAGATTTTGGTATGTTGTCTAAAAAGCAAGAGAGATTTTGGTATGTCATTTGGAAAGTGAGGGAGAAAGCAGGAGACTAAAAGAATAAATAAAATGGATTAAAGGTATATAAAAAGTTATAGAAGGTCAAAAGGGGATGTAAGCTATGTTTGCTCTGGTTTCTCATACATGCAAATACTAAATGTGCCTATTTTGTTGGAAAGTTTGTCTGTGTAAATTTTCTTGCAAGCATTGAGATGAGACTTTATTATTGAGCTCTGATTACTAAATGGGTTAGCAGAAATTAAGATAACTTTTTGGTATAGATAATGTTAAAGCTGCTATATGCTATTTTTTTATTGAAGAGCTAACTCTAGATTTTGATTGTTGCTCTTTCTTTGTTAGAATCATGTTTTCTTTACTTAAAATCTATGCATGGGTAATTTAAAAAAAAACATAAGGCATGATTCCATTTTAAATTTCAGATTGCCACTTTGCTAGAGTTAAAAAAAATATGTCACATGATTTCATCATTATCTTGATTAAAGGTGACCACATGGAGTGGGCCTAACAAATCTCCAAGATAGTTTAGATTGAGATAGATTAATGTTTCTATATGCAAAAAAATGTACCTTGTTCTGCCAGCTAGACATTGCTCATTTAAAAGTCACACAGGTGATAACGGTTAAAAAACAACAGATCATAAAAAAAAACAGCTAAGGTTTACAAATGTTTAACAGGACTAGAGTCCCAAAGAATATGCAGTTGCAACAATGGACCTTAATAGTTTTTAAAATGCCAGTGCCTGGTGATAGTCACCAAAAGTACCAGCTACAGTGAAATGGAGTACACTGAGATCTAAAAGACAGGCTATGAATATGCTGTCAAGCAAGGGACCAAAGAAGTACATTATTTTTAATATTGCAGGAAGACATTTAAGAGATTTTATTTTTTAGAAAAAAAATTGAAATAAACTTATAAGGCTGTGAGATATCTGTGCTATAAACTGTTTTGTATTGTTAATAGGCTAGAAATTAGGGTCAGAGTCATAAGCACCAAAAGCCAACCCATGACAAAATTGTTATTTTCTTGTGATGCAGAAGACAATGACCTAAGCAGTTTGATAGAGGGCTTGGAACAGTGTCCAAGCTTATAAATCTCAGTCTTTTGGAGGTTGTTGTACAAGGGCAGTCTAGGACCACCTGCATGTCAGATATTTAAATTGAGATTCACAACATAGGCACAGCTGCAGTTGTAGCCTTCTTTTCTTTGCTGTGTTGGGTTTAAGCTATTTGGATAAAGTGAGTCACAAATTTTTGTATTGATATTAAGAGGTTTGGACCTCATCTTCTGGGGAAAGAATGTTGTTTCTATGTCAATCACTCTGAGGTAATTAGAAATTCAATGGTCTTGTTAATGATAGAGAACAAAACATTCACAGGGAAGCTGGATGAAAACTTGTTCAACTGGTCTTCTTGGTTAAGGTCCTTACTTTCAGCTCTAACAGGTCCCTAATGATTTTGCTTCTTCTTATCAACAGATTTGAGCCCCTGGACAGACAGGACCTGTGATCCCTCACTCTCATGCGTACTTGTGAAGGGGGGAAAATGTAGGGCCTATGGTAGCTTTCCCAGGACAACTTGGTACACACCTGCCAAGACAGGTTCTATACATGAGCAAAAAGGTAGACCTTTGTCTCTGTTTGCTCTAGGGCGATGCTCACTCATAGACTCCTTTCTGTTCCCATTTTACCCTGGGACCTATTCCTTCCCTTTGCAGGAGACAGCATTAACAGCTAGATATAAACTTGTTCTGTGTTTACCCTTGGAATGACTAATTTAGTTTGCTTACCAGCTTTACAAAATATGGAGTTCAAGTCTTGTAAATGCTGATAACTTGTTATAGACTGTTAGAAAATACAAGTTAATTAGTCATCTTTAAAGTACTAATATAATTAGTTACAAAAATAAGCCTTATTTAGTTCCCTGTATATATTCTCAAAGCAAAATTAAAACAAATAATTAAAAAAACAAAATTTGTCTAGTAAGACATACCTAGGCAGCACTCATACTTCAGAGATCTGCAGAATATAGCATTTAAAATAATAATTAAAAGGCTTATTATATTAGACAGAGACTCCAAGATCCTATCAGTAACCCAAGGTTTACAAGAAAAGATTATGAGACACCATGAGGTCTTCGCCTGGATTACGACAATGCTGACCAAATGGATAACATGTCCCAGTGCAACACTGGCTGCCAGGACCTGGTACAGACAATGGACAAACAGCAGGACCTTGGAGAATTGATTGCATCATTTTTGGCTAGACAAAATATGGTCAGTCTTTTCCATGTCCCTCTTCCACAGGAAAAAAAAATTACCTTATGGACCTGGCTTAGACTGTAAGACTGCTGTTCTGGATATTTCTGCCTCTAATGCTAATGGAGACCTGGGTATGACTAACTGTATATGGGCTCTGATCCCTGTCATTTTTAGTAGATTCATAAACTATTTGGTCTATACTCAGATATACTTTATTTATCCTTCTGAGATCTCTGATAATATTGATGGCTAGAACAATTATAATGTCAGTTTAACAGCAAAAGGTATCCAGGTCTTTCCACAAAGCTACAGACAGCTTGTTCACTCATTAAAAAATGTTTTATATAAAAGCCCATAAGCTTTAAGGGTCTAAAAATGATTTAAATACATAAATACAGGTTAATATATAAAAAAATGTTTCTAATTCCTCACCCCACCCCATGATAGTACTAATAAGCTAATAGAGCAATCACTACTTACTGTGTGGGTCACAAGCTCAAGATTTTAGATCTATTATGGTTGCCATTTAAATATGAACTTAAAGGTTTTTCTCATTGGGCAAAAGACATCTCTGTCCAAACCATGCCTAGTTCTCTGGACAGGAGAAAAATATACATGCTTCTAACAAATCTGTCATTTTTGCTAAGACTCAAAGGTATGAGTCTATTCCTTCTGTTTACAGATAGCCATTATCTGCTCTTTTTCTACAATATGGATTTTCCTTTAAGTAATAAATTTTAACTTCTGTTCTTAGTTAAAACTTATCTCAATAGGCTTCCACTTGGCTGGCAGACACATCTAAGTATCAGTTGCTGACTATAACCTGCTCTGAATGGTGGCTAGCCCTGGACATCCTAAAAGCTGATGTGGACAAATCCAGCTGATATAAACACTCCCTGTTCCTTCAACAAAGTCTGATGAGTGCCCCATTGCCTAAATGCCCCCCTCCCCCCTACTTTGGTTAGCCTTTCAACCTGCTTGGGCCTGGATAACAATGCCCCAATGTCAGCTTGAAATAGTTGCAGAAAGGAAGACATAGTCCCAGGCCCCCATCCAAAATAGGTTGAAAGGCTGAGACAAAGGGGGGACTCCCTGGCATGGGGAACAAGATAACTACCTATAGTGTCTGTTAATATACTAGGTCTAGAGCTTTCAATTTTAAAAAATTATTAATTTAAGTAGTCCATGCCTCATTAAAACCAGGGGCAAATAGGGTTCAAGATTGGGTCCTGTTATCAGTGCTCGTGAAGGAGGAAATGTGGAAGCCAGCCATGATAAGGTAAGTATGGGTAGACCACCCAAATGAAGATTTTATGTCCAACCATTATCACTTGCCAGAACTCAGCCATCAATGCATTTAAAAAGAGGCTTGAGTCTCAGTAGTTTACCCTGAAGCAATTTTTGGCTGCAGGAAGAACCACAAGCTGAGATTACCTGACCACTACCCAAGAATAGACCATTTAAAAAAAATGCTAACATTCCAAATGCTGTAGATAGGACTACCTGCCAGAACACACTCACAAGGGCACCCATAGAAAATGTCAGCCAATCAGGGGTTCTAAACCTCAGAATCCCCTCACGCTCACTGTTACTACTATAAAAACTCAAATCTAACTGAGCTCAGGGCTCTCCATTTTTTCTAATACATTGGACATGCAGAGAGACCAACTTTGCAAACTTGCTTAAAATAAAGGCTCATTGCTTTTGCATACAGGACTCGGTCTCTTTGTTGGATTTTGCCAGGACTTTGCAAATTTGGGCATAACAATAGTATTGCCTTTAAGGAACAGAGTACATTGTTGAAGGGAGAGGAAAGAATGTAAGGGATAAATGAAATATAGGGCAGAAATAGGTTATGAAATACTGTCTTATGTAAATAACACAGCAAATGCAATTATGATCATATAGCAGGAACAATGGACCTGCACAAGGGTGAGGCTGTCAACAATCCATTAAGGACTGTGAAAGGCTTACTGAGCTCTGACCCTCCCTGCTGAACTCTTGAATACTGGTGAATTCAGGTGGAAGAACAGATACTGTCACCCGTTGTGTACCCAATGATTTATCGTTAGTTGAGTATTCATTGATGAGCCCATCAGCTGGCAACAGATTACTTCAAACCCATGATCAAACAAATCGCCCCAGTTAAACTCAGGTATGGTGGTATATTCTTTGGGTTTTAATAAATAAAGCTTGCCTGAAAATCAGAGGCCAAAGCAGCCATCCTAGTCAGCCATTGAGAACAGGGAATTGTGGGACACGCCTTTTATTCCAGGACTTGACAGACAGGTTCAGACACATCTCTGTGAGTTCAAGATCACCCTGGGCTACATAAAATTGAATCTGTCTAAGCCTGGCGATGGTGGCGCACGCCTTTAATCCCAGCACTCAGAAGGCAGAGGCAGGCGGATCTCTGTGAGTTCGAGACCAGCCTGGTCTACAGAGCTAGTTCCAGGACAGGCTCCAAAGCCACAGAGAAACCCTGTCTAGAAAAAAAAATTGAATCTGTCTAAAAGAGAAACAGAGGTCACAAAAAGGCAACCTTAGCATTTGAGATCACAAGCCTTTATTCCCAGCACTAAAGAGGTGAAGACAGGAGTTGCATGGTTGGGCAGAAAGGGACAGGAGCTCAGTGGAGTGTGGAGTCCAAGGTCGGTAGAGAGCACTGCAGGATAACCTCATTGTTTGTCTGAGTTTTGGTGGAAGTGGTATCTTTCTAGTGATTTGGCTGCTTTGATTTTCTGATCTTCAGCTTGAATACCAATACCCATCTCTGGGTTTTTATTATTCATACTACACTCAGGCGTTCTCAACACCAAATCAGAATCTATTTGAGAAGGTGACTTATTGGGAGGAAAGGAAACATACTAAGAGTAGAGGAAAGATAAGAATGTGAGAGCAAAAAATATGTGTTATAGTTATGCACAAAACTGTGAAAGAACAAATTCAATGAAGGTATTTTTTTTTAACAAAAAAGAATACTGGAAAAAGTAATATGATGCCAATTTTTAGTACCTTTGCATAAGTATATATTCATATTAAATATACATATGATTTATGCTTTTCTGTTTATTTTTCCAAATTAAACATAAAAGGAGAGATGCAAGTCAAAATTTGCTATTGTTCAATATAGGGATATGAGCTTGGGAGAATGATGTGGTTTGTTTCTATGTCTATGGGCTGGGATTTAAAGTTGTTGTACCTTGCATATGCTATCCAAGTACTCTATCACTCAGTTTTTCCCCTGCCTTCCTATATTTATTTGCGTCCTTTCTAACACTTGTTTTTACCACAGGAATTATTAAATAAATCAAGAAATCATGCAGAAAAAATTTGACATAGTCTTGTTCATTATGAAATTACTGCAAATAGATATTACATACATCTGTATTTAAAAATACAATATTCAATGTTTCTCATTGTGCCAATTATTTGTGTTGTTTTCAGAAAATTAAATTTTGTTTTAAACATGGTTGGTCTTCTGCACCATCTCACTTCTGTTTTCTTCTTGTAACTTTATCCTTGCCCAGTTTTGCTGATATGATGAATTACATTTGTCACCACCTTCTTATGCAAAATATTCTTACCTTCAAAGGTACAATTATTTGAGGGAGGTCATTTGGGTATCTAGGTAACCAAACCAGATGTCAGTCAATCTCAAAGAGCAAGGAACTTAAAAAAGAAATAGGCAAATCATGTTTATAATTACTTCTTAATTTCATTGTGGCACTATATTTTTTTCAAGATGTAAAATATTTTCAGTGGTCAGTCAGATTTGTCTTTCACTGGATGTGAAGACAGTGTTCTACAAAGAAAATGGTAGAAAGAGAGACTTAGCAGCTAGGGGGAAGGTGACTTATTCCATTGCTTTCCTAATCTGCTTAATATATAAAGATATAATATATGAGATTATATCTTTATCATAATCCTTTCAATGAAATAAAAATGTATGATATTTTGGTTTGGTTGTTAGTGACACTATAAAGCATTCTTTTTAATGTGGGCAGTTGCAACATTCATCAGATTTCAGAAATATAATTGACAGAGTTTTAGTACAAATGGCACAAGTAGCATAGCAGGTTCACAGGGAGCAGCATTGAGGTAAGCAGCACTTCAAAATAAAGCTGGTTTGAGTATAAACTCATAACTTTCCAATTTTCCTTTTAAGTATACTTAGAGGCTTAATTAGGTTAACTGACATCTTCAGTATCTTATTTTGATGATAAATTACTGAAAAGGATTTTTTTATTAAAATTCCAAACTCTGTTCTCTGTTTATTTTATATTATCTTATACCAAAGTAATATGATGAGTTTATGAATATATATATACATATATATATGATAAGAAATTAATTTGATAAAAAAATTATGTCAGAATTTTACTTTTACTAAGACTAACCTATGGTAATATTATATGTCACTTTGATAGTATCATGAAAGACTGATACAGATTTTAAAGCAACTATGTATCATCATCACATGAGATCTATTATATGAATATTACTTCATTTGCCTACTAATATTGAAGATGTGCTATTGAGATTACCAATTCATTTGAAGTAGCATTTCACTAAAATCCTTTGACTGGGTATAATCTACTGAAAAATAAAAAAAAATCACTAATAGATAGGCTCTCAAGTTGATTAAAAATAAAGCCTATACAGAGACAGGTAAGAGCTCATTGTCCCAAATCTTGTACCTTTGTCTCACAATACTAAAGAGCTTAAGTTTCTGAAAATGTAATGATCAAGTAGTTGAGAAATAACATAGAATGGCAAAGGTAAAGTTTATAGGTTGTGTTTATAGAGGAGAGAGTTTGGAAGTCTACCTTTCTATAAATTGCCTAAGAATAATAGCAGGTACTCAGGAAATAATTCATTGCTTCTAGCTCTTATTTGGGACAGAATAATTTCTAATTTTGAGGTTCTTGGCATCAACAAAATATTTTATTATTCACTAGTATTTCTTGTTTGTCACTCTCATTTTCTCTCTGAAGTTCAAGGAAGATATTGGAGTATTCTATTTGTACTTTTTTTCTACCACAGAGATGATCTGTTAATTGTTTGTAAATATCCACTTTTGTCAATGATGCTAGACAAAAAAAAAAGTGTGCTGGTATATGAACTAGAATCATTTTATCATTTTTCTTCTACAATGATTTTGAAAAGAAAATACCAAAATAGCCCTCCAATTGCCTATAATATTTTGGTTGTCCAGCGGGGTGTGTTCCTGGCTCCTGGCTTACTTTACCCCATTCCACCCTGCTAGGAGCACTCCTTTTAATCTGCCGGGTTCTTGGATTCCCCAGCACAGCCTTCTTCAGGGCAGAGGGGATCTGAGAGCATGCTCCAGTGCTGAGGGGACTAAGTGAGGGCAGACCAAGAAAAACTCGCAAGTACACAGTCAGCCACAAGAAAGATTGGACCAAGATGCCAAAACTCCGCTGGCCTCATTTGAAGGAAGAGATGGGCAGGCACCAATGAAAGAATTTCTCCAATATCCTAAAGAGCAGCATGATAACACCAAAATCCAGCAAGCATGCAACAAGAAGACTTGAACATCCTAACCAAGAGGAAGTAGAACAAATCATCTTTAAACATAACCTTATGAAAATGATGGAGACCCTTAAACAGGAAGTGAAAAACTCCCTTAAAGAAATGGAAGAGAAGACAAACAAAAAGTTAAAAGAAATTAATAAGTCCCTCAAAGATACCCAAGAAAACCAAGAAAAAGCAATCAAACAGTTAAAGTAAACAACTCAACACTTGAAGAATAATATGGAGGTAATAAAGAAAACACAAACTGAGGGAAGGCTGGATAAATCTGGGTAAACAAACAGGAACTACAGAGACAAGTATAACCAACACAATACAAGAGATAGAAGAAAGAATCTCAGGTAATGAAGATACTAAAGAGGAAATAGACTCATGGATCAAAAAAAAAAACAGCAAATCCAACAAATTCTTAACACAAAACATCCAGAAAATCTGGGACACCAAGAAAAGAAAAACCTAAAAATAATAGTAGAAGAAGGAGAAGAATCCCAGCTCAAAGGCCCAGAAAATACATTCAACAAAATAATAGAAGAAAACTTTCCCAACCCAAAGAATTATAAGGTACAAAAAGTTTTCAGAACACTAAATAGACTGGATCAAAAAAAAAATCCTCTTGCCATATAATAATCAAAACATACATGTTGTAGGAGCTATGGGCTTTGTTCCACCTGCCCTGCTCCCAGCCGCCTGGCTAGCTTATGCCCCAAAATAACAACACACAAACTATATTCATTAAAACACTGCCGGGCCCATTTCTATTAATGTGTGTAGCACTGAGGTGCATTTACCGGGAAGATTCAAGCCTACGTCCATCCTGGGTCGGAGCTTCATCGCGTCTGCCACAGAGAGGAGAGCTACCGAGTCTGAGCACACATCCTCTTCCTCCCAGTATTCTGTTCTGTTTACTCCACCCACCTATGTTCTAACCTATGAGGGCCAAGCAGTTTCTTTATTAATTAACCAATGACCTTCCTCCATCACATACAGAATAAAGAAAGAATATTAAAAGCTGCAAAAGAAAAAGGTCAAGTAACATATAAAGGAAAACCTTTCAGAATTACACTTATCTTCTCAATGGAAACCATGAAAGCCAGAAGGTCTTGGATAGATGTACTGCAGACACTAAGAGACTATGGATGCAAGTCCAGACTACTATAAACAGCAAAGCTTTCTTTTACCATTGATGGAGAAAATAAAAGATATTCCATGACAAAAACCGATTTAAATAATACATACACACAAATACAGCCTTACAGAAAATATAAGAAGGAAAACCTCAAACAAAGGAAGCCAGCAACTCCCACAATAGCACAGACATCTGACAACCCTCCACCAACACAACTCAAAGAAGGAAAACACACAAACACTAGCACCAAAAAAAAATAACCGGTGTTAACAACCACTGGTCATTAATATTGCTTAATATCAATGGACTCAGTTCACCTATAAAAAGGCACATGTTAAGATAATGGATACAGAACAGGATCCAACATTCTTCTGTTTACAAGAAACATACCTCAAACTCAAAGACACACACTACCTCAGAATAAAGGGTTGGGAAAGGGTTTTCCAAACAAATAGACCTAAGAAACAAGCAGGTGTAGCTATTCTAATATTTATCAAAATTGATTTCAAACTAAAATCAACCAGAAGAGGTGTAGAAGGACACTTTATACTCGTAACAGGAACAATTCATCAAGATAAGTCTCAGTCCTGACTCTCTATGCCTCTAATATAAAAATACCCACATATGTAAAAGAATCATTACTAAAACTCAAAGCACACATCAAACCCAACACACTAAAAGTAGGAAATTTCAACACTCCTCTCTCACCAATGGACAGGTCAACCAGACAGAAACTTAACAGAGAAATAAGATAACTAATAGATATAATGAATCAAATGGACTTCATAGACATCTATAGAACATCCCACCCAAAGAGGAAAGAATATACCTTCTTCTCAGCATCTCACAGAACCTTCTCGAAAACTGATCACATACTTGATAACAAAGCAAACATTCACAGATATTAAAAAAAATAGAGTAACCACCTGTGTCTTATCAGATCACCATGGAGTAAAGTTAGAATTTAACAACAATTCCACCCCCAGAAAGCCTACAAACTCATGGAAACTGAAGAGTCAATTACTGAACCACTCCTGGGTCAAGGAAGAAACAAAGCAAGAAATTAAAGTCTTCCTTGAATTCAATGAAAATGAAGACACAATATACCCAAACCTATGGGAAACTATTAAAACAGTGCTAAGAGGAAGGTGCATAGCATTAAGTGCCCACATAAAGCAAACAGAGAAAGCTCACATTAAGGACTTAACAGCACACCTGAAAGCTCTAGAAAAAAAAAAGAAGCAGACTCACCCAAGAGGAGCAGAAGATTAGAAATAATCAAACTGAGGGATGAAATCAACAAAATAGAAACACAGAAAACAATCCAAAGAATCAATGAAATAACGAGCTTGTTCTTTGAGAAAACCAACAAGATTGACAAACCTAATCAAAACTAGTCAAAAGGCAGAGAGAACACTCAAATTAACAAGGTCAGAAATGAAATGGGGGAAATAACAACAAACACTGAGGAAATTCAGAGAATCATTAGGTCTTACTACAAAAGCCTTTATGCCACAAAATTGGAAAGTGTAAAAAAATGGACATTTTTAAGATAAATACCATATACCAAAATTAAATCAAGGCCAGGTGAACAATTTCAATAGACCTATAAATCACAAGGAAATAGAAGCTGTCATCAAAAACCTCCCAACCTAATAAAGCCCAGGACCAGATGGTTTTAGTGCAGAATTTTACCACAACTTCCAAGAAGTGCTAATACCTATATTCCTTGATGTGTTCCACCTAATAGAAACAGAAGAGTCATTGCTAAACACTTTTTATGAAGCTACAGTTACCCTGATACCAAAACCACACAAAGACTAAACCAAGAAAGAGAATAAATGACCAATCTCACTCATGAATATCGATGCAAAAATTCTCAATAAAATACTGGCTAATAGAACTTAAGAACACATCAAAACAAATCAGGCATTATGATCAAGTAGGCATCATCCCAGAGATGCAAGGCTAGTTCAACATATGAAAATCTATCAATGTAATCCATCATATAAATAAACTGAAAGAAAAAAAAACATGATCATTTCATTAGACGCTGAAAAAGCATTTGACAAATTTCAGCACTCCTTTTTGATAAAGGTCTTAGAGAGATTAGGTATACAAAGATGATATATAAATATCATGAAAGCAATATACATCAAGCTGACAGCTAACCTCAAATTAAATCGAGAGAAGCTCAAAGAAATTCCACTAAAATCAGGAAAAAGACAAGGCTGTCCAGTCTCTCCAATACAGTCCTTGTAATTCTAGCAATAGTAATAATACAACATAAGAAGATCAAGGGGATTCAAATAGGAAAGGAAATGTCAAATTTTTGTTATTTGCAGATGCTGTAGGAGGCAAGGCAGGCTGTGTCCTGATGCCCAGCTAGATTATACCCAAAATAATCACACAGAAATTGTATTCATTTAAACACTGCCTGGCCCATTATCTCTAGCCTCTTATAGGCTAACTCTCACATCTTGATTCAACTCATTTCCACTAATGTGTATCGCCACTTGACTATGGCTTACTGGCATGAGTCTAACCAGCGTCTGTCTTGGGCAGGAGAATCCTGGCATCTGCCACACTTCCCTTCTTCCCAGGATTCTGTTCTGTCTACTCCGTCCACCTAACGGCTGCCCTATCAAAAGGCCAAGGCAGTTTCTTTATTCAACCAATGAAAACAATGCAAATACAGAAGGACCTTCTAAACAATTCCCCCTTTTCTGTTTAAACAAAAAAGAAATGCTTTCATTTTAACATAGTAGAATTACAGTTACAATATTTCTATTTTATCTTTTATCATAACAAAGGAAAACTATAACTATCCATTCTTTAACTTCATCAAAGACTTCAGAAGGATATAATATTACCTAAGAATACAAGAAGTAAGCAACTTCCAAAACTCTAGAAATGTCAGAGACATCTTGCTTCCTGGACAGTCACCCAAAGTTCTTTTGTACTCTGGAGGCATCCATCTTCAGCCTAGAGTCCCATAGCCTCCATCAGACATTTCCATGAAACAGTAAATTTTAAAGCCAGTTCAGTAACTTTTTTCTGTGTCCTGCAGAATGTCTCTCAGAATCTTTCATGAATCAGGAACCATGAAGGATCATCTCACCTTTAGGCAAGTTCAGAAGTCTTCTTTCTGTGGGTTCTTTGTGTCCAGTTTATGTATCAGTCCAGGCAAGAGCAGTTTCTTGCCAAAATGGCTAGCAAACTCCATAAGGAGCCTCTTAAATGCCCATCTTCCTCTTGAAGTAGATTAGTGCTGCCAGGAGCAGATGTGTCTCATTTTCATGAAAAGTCCTAAGTTATTTAAATATTTTAAATGCTATACTCTGCAGTCTTTGAAAGATATAAAGAATGCTATCTGAAATATATGTATGCCCATCTAGAAAATCTAACTAACAAGCTTATTATAGATGATTATCTATTAACAATCTGTATTTCCTAATTATACATTACATTTTTCAATGAACTACACAATCACAATACCTTAACCAAGAGCAGAAACATTAAATTTATGCCACTACAGCAAAATCCATACGAATGCAAATCATCCATATCTATATCATATCCCCCTTTAAATGTAAAAGAACATTTATAAACAATATTTGGGAATATGGGCACAGTTTTTTCTCTCCAAACTGCTTCACACTGATGGGGGCGCTGTTAATCAGGTCTTTCTTGGTGTTTCCTGTTTGCTAGGAGTTAGCAGTTGATCAAAGTAATATTTTGAGGGTGTTTACGGTAACCTTTCAGGAGGATGTGGTCTATCATACCATATTAGTCTAGAAGCAATCCACAGGGTCACATCCTCTGTGAAAATACAATAAGAATCTGTTTTCCAAAGCATCATATCCTTAGACCCAAATTTCAAAGTCAAGACACCTTTATAATATACATTTTGATTTAGTTTGGCAGCCCATATAATGAGATGTCTCTCTTACTTAGCTCATTTATTTATAGTCAAAAAAATTAAAGAAAACACAATATATAGAATCCAGACTGTCTGTGAATTATCCATTTTTACGTGGCTTATTTTATTTTTATTTTTTTTAATCTATGACTATGCTTGCCCCACCCAGTCTAACATGGCAGAGCCTCTTGGGCCTCTGAGCTGTGTGCACTGGACTGATCGCACGGTGGAGCTGATTGTGCCTCTGAGTCACTTGTGCCTCTGAGCCGCAGCATGAAATCCCCCCCTTTTAGGCACAAAGTGAGTCCAGTTGCCATCAAACAAACCATAACACTTTAATCACAAACACCGTTGAAATGCTCTGTCTCCCACAAGAGACAGACACCATGCTGTCGACAGCCCACAAACTGGTATTTCAAAACCGCCACTTTCTAGTAGACCTAATTCCACTGCCTAAACAGGCAGTGAGCACCAAGCCACAGGCACGGTCTCAGCACTTTGCTCCTGACCCCGCATGGGCACACAAACATCTGTACCCACAAATGCTCCACAACTGGAGTTTGCACTGGCAGCAGAAGACAGGAAGCCTCATTATAAAATGGCGTGTTTTTTTTTAAAACTGTTACTGAGTCAGGAAATTCTCTCTGAAGCACACCACCAGCAAACAGTAAAAAACTGTTTTAAACTCTCTCTTTCCTTTTTAAGCGCTCTCAACTTTTTTTCTTTTTTGAATTTTCGAGACAGGGTTTCTCCATAGCTTTTTTGGTTTAAGTGGATTTAGTCTATTACGTTGGGCACCACTCTATTGTAGGAGGTGCGGCAGGCAGCGTCCTGCTGTCCAGCAATCTATAGGTTCAATGCAATCCCCATCAAAATTCAAACAAAATTCTTCACAGACCTTAAGAAAACAATAATCAACATTATATGAAAAAAAAACAGGATAGCCAAAACAACCCTATACAATAAGGGAACTTCTAGGGGCATTAGCATCTCTTACATCAAACTCTATTACAGAGCTACAATAATGAAAACAGCTTGGTATTGGCAAAAAAACAGAGACGTTGTCCAATAGAATCAAATTGAAGACCTGGATATTAATCCATAAACATATGAACACCTGATTTTTGAAAAAGACACTGAAGTAATACATTGGAAGAAAGAAAGCATCTTTAACAAATGGTGCTGGCATAACTGCATGTTGACCTGTAGAAGAATAAAAAAAGAATCCATTTTTTTTTTTAGCTTTTCGAGACAGGGTGTCTCTGTAGCTTTGGGACCTGTCCTGGCACTAGCTCTTGTAGACCAGGCTGGCCTCAAACTCACAGAGATCCGCCTGCCTCTGCCTCCTGAGTGCTGGGATTAAAGGCATGCGCCACCACCGCCCAGCTTAAATAGATCCATATCTATCACCATTCACAAAACTCAAGTCCAAATGGATTAAAGACTTCAAAATAAATTCAACAACACTGAACCTGACAGAACAGAAAGTGGAGAAGTAGCCTGTAATGCATGGGTACAGGAGACTACTTCCTACATATAACCCCAGTAGCACAGACAATAAGAGCAACCAGGAATAAATGGGACTTCCTAAAACTGAGAAGTTTCTGTAAAGCAAAGGACACAGTCATTAAGACAAAAAGACAACCAAAAGAATGGGAGAAGATCTTCTCTAACCCCACGTCAGAAAAAGGCCTGATCTCCAAAATATATAAAGAGCTCAAGAAACTATACATTAAAATTCTGAATAACCCATTTTAAAAATGGGGTAATGAAATGAACAGAGAATTCTTAACAGAGGAATTTCAAATGGACAAAAGATACTTAAGGACATGTTCAACTTCCTTAGCAATCAGGGAAATGCAAATCAAAACAACTTTGAGATACCATCTTACACCTGTTAGAATGGCTAAAATCAAAAACACCAATGATAACCTATGCTGGAGAGAATTTGCATGAGAGGAACACTCATCCGTTGTTCGTGGGAATGCAAACTTGTGCAACCACTTTGGAAATCAGTGTGGTGGTTTCTCAGGAAATTGTGAGTCAACCTACCTCAGGATCCAGCAATACCACTCTTGGGAATATACCCAAGAGATGCCCAATCATACTTCAAAAGCATTTGTTCAACTATGTTCATAGCAGCATTATTTGTAATAGCCAGAACCTGGAAACAACCTAGATGCCCCTCAATGGAAGAATGGATAAAGAAAGTGTGGAATATATATGCATTAGAGTACTACTCAGTGGTAAAAAACCATGACATCTGGAATTTTGCATGCAAATGAATGGATATAGAAAACACTATCCTGAGTGAGATAACCCAGACCCAAAAAGATGAATATGGTATGTACTCACTCATTAGTGGACTCTAGCCTGAAACCAAGGACATTGAGCCTATAGTTTGTGATTCTAGAGATGCTAAGTAATAAGGTGAACCCAAAGAAAACCATATATAGATCCTCCTGGAAATTAGAAGAAGAGAAAATCACTAGGCAAAAGTTGGGAGCATGAGGGTGGGGGTGGCTGGGGGGAAAGGAAGAAGGGGAGAGAAAAGGAAGAAGGGGAGGGTTGGGGAGAGCTTGGGGGAGTAGGATTGTTGAGATGGAGGAAGGATGTATATAGAAGCATGGAAGAAGATATCTTAATTAAGGAACCATTTTGGGGTTGGCAAGTGGCTTGACTCTAGTGGGGTTCCCCAGTGCCCACGGGGATGTTCCCAGCTAGGATCCTGGGCAGCGGAGGAGAGGGTGCCTGAATTGACCTTGTCTCATAATCAGACTGATGACTATCTTGAATATCACCATAGAACCTTCTTTTGGGGTCAGATGGAGATAGAGACAGAGACCCACATTGGAGCACTGGACTGAGTTCCCAAGGTCCAGTTGAAGAGCAGAAGGAGGGAGAATATGAGCAATGAAGTCAGAACTGCGAGGGGTTGGTCCACCCACTGAGACAGTGTGCCTGGTCCAATGGGGGCTCACCAAAGCCAGCTGGACTGGGACTGAAAGAGCATGCGATCAAACTGGACCCTCTGAATGTGGTTTACAATTGGGGCAGACTGAGAAGCCAATAATATTGGCACTGGCATTTTTCTGTACTGCATGCACTGGCTTTTTGGGATCCTATTCTATTTGGATCATGAAATATAGGCCCAATGTCCTTTATTTATGGCTAGAATCCACTTATGAGTGTGTACATACCATATCCTCTTTTTGGGATTAGGTTACCTCAATCAGGATAGTGTTTTCTATTTCCATCCATTTGCATGCAAAATTCAAGATGTCATTGTTTTTTATGATGGATGGAGATAGAGACAGAGACCCACACTGAAGCACTGGACTAAGTTCCCAAGGTCCGTATGAAGAGCAGAAGGAGGCAGAACATGAGCAAGGAAGTCAGGACCATTAGGGTGGGACTGATCTAATGGGAGATCACCAAGACCATTTGGGCTGGAACTGATGGAGCATGTCAAACCTAACTCTCTGAATGTGGCTGATGGTGGAGGCTGATGGAGAAGCCAAGGACAATGGTGCTGGGTTTTAATTCTACTGCATGGACAGGCTTTGTGGGAGCCTAGTCTGTTTGGATGCTCACCTTCCTGGAGCTGGAGGGAGCAGGGAGGACCTTGGACTTCCCATAGGGTAGGGAAAATTGACTGCTCCTTGGATTGGAAAGAGAGGGGGAGGGGAGGGAAGTGAGAGAAGGAGCGGAGATTGAAATTTTCAATAAAAAATAAATAAATAAATAAATAAATAAATAAATAAATAAATAAAGGAATTTTGGTATAGCAAAAAATAACTTAGAACAACTCACAAGATGACAGTTGATACAAACGTCCAGGAATAAGAACCTAGTTGGGTTCTCTTTTTATATGTAAAGCCAATCTAATGGCTTTTTAATCAGGCTACAAACAGTAAGACCCTCATCTGCTTGCCCGCAAGCATATTCCAATCAATTTATTCTCTATGAATTTTTATATTCTACAAATGGATTATGAATAAAATTTCTAAATGTCACCAAGCCGATTATCATTAAGTATTAACATCCTCAAACTACTTTTGGCAATAAATATCAGAAGATTTTTCTATGTGTTTTAAAACATATTTGCAATTTGTAATGAGTTTTTCAAAAGAAGCATTATTTTATGAGCGAGAAAAATTGTCAAATAAATGTATTTGTAATTTCAGGAGTTTCATTACTACATGTCTGTGGGGTAAAGTTTAGGTGCTGAACTGTTTCTTGGTTTATGGCTCTCTGAAAGACTTAAAATATGGGGTAGATCCCATGCAATATTCATTAGCTTTTCTCTACCTTTTAAATTAATAATTCAACTTTCATTTCTTATTATGTCATTGTCACTCATCTACTCAATTAAGGAATCATTGCACCATTGTCACTTATAACTTTACAGGCAAGGGAAATAGAGGCATGAACCAGTAGCATTGCATTCTTCAACAATAGCTATACATTTCAAGCTGTTCTAGGAACAATGTGTACTTTATGTCATTAGAAATCTCTTCATCTCTTTTCAATTTAAAATAGAAAAGATTTTAATTATTCTTCAGAACAATTCATAGCCTGTGGATTTTTTCCTGTTAAGCAATAAAGATATAATATTAAGATTGAATGTATCAATAATATCCATATTCCAAAGGAAATAAATAGATCTAACTCAGGACATTTCATTATGAATAGGGTTTGTCATAGTGTTAAAATTAAATGAAGGCCTTAGAAGCTCATTCTTTAATGTTCCAACTCTGTATTTTGTATAAATCAGACTTGTTCAATATTTGTGGTAAGTTGCATATATTATTTCATTGAAAAAATAGTAAATTTAAGATCAGGATTTTCTCTAATAAACTATTATTAAAAGGCATAATAGTGTTTTATATTTACCTAAAATTTTACACAGTAATATTAGTGTGTGTGTGTATGGTTAATTATATGTGTGTATTAAAGGAAAATAAGCTTATGAGCTGAAAATGCTTGCCACAAAAAACTTAGACTAAAAAAAATACTAGGCATGAAAAAATTCTGTTTGATCAGAGTAGTCATAAACAGAGTAGTCAGCTTCAGCACACATACACAAAAGTTAAAAATATTAACAGATTCAGCATTTCATGTGTGTATATACACACATATATATATATTTATATATATTTCACATATAGGTTTGTAATTGTACATATTATGTAAATAGATATTATATGCACATAATCACATAAACACACACACACACACATATATATGTATATAATAATAACCAAAGAAAAGATGTTATTAAATTCTGAGTCAGGAAGACATTGGATAGTTTTGAGTGAGGATTGTTTGAAGGAGCTAGAGTAAGGAAAAGGACAAATATTCAAATTTATTTCAAATAAAAGATAGTGAAATAAAATAAGCTACTACTGTCTTAAAGATTAACTGTAAATTTAATCATCCATAAGAATACATACAAGGTGCTGAGAAGTTCCATCTGGATGGGTGAGTGTGTGCTATCCAGGGGCAGTCTGTCCCAGGGGAGAGCACAACCCTCCCTCCCCCAGCTCCTTCTGCAGGGCCTTCTTTCTTACTCACGACCCAGCCCCCCAGCACCCTCCCCCCAACCCTGCCCTGCTGTAAGCTAGGACCAGTGCTCAAGAACAGTTTTAAGCTCCTACATTAAGGCTACCCACACAGAGCGGTGAGTGTCTGCCTGCCGGGCAGGACTCAAGGTCCTCAGTAAGGGAGCTGGGCACTTCCAGCTTGTGCTCCTGGCTCTCCTGTGCTCTCCTGGACTCTGCCCCTCCTGCCACTTTCTTCCTTTTGTCCCCGGAGCATTGGGCCACCGCGCGGCCCTGTTTAGGTGCTGAGAAGTTCCATCTGGACGGCCTGCCTGCAGCAAGCAAGGCAGGACCTTTGTTTACAAGCTACCCAAGCAGCATGGAGACCCAATCCGGAAACCAGGAGAAACATCATTGGGCTTGCATCCAGAACCCTCCCTCCCCTCTTTGGCCACATAACATCTCCCAGCTCAGCCTGTTCGGGCGCTGGGTCCAATTCCGAATTGGGAGGACAACCGGGAGAGTGGTAGTTCCTTTGTCTCAATAGCCTGCCTGCAGCAAGCAAGGCAGGCCCTGTGTTTACGAGCTTCCCAAGCAGCATGGAGACCCATTCTAGAAACCAGGAGAAACATCATTGGGGGGAGCATTGGGAGGAAGAGATGTGTAGGCGCCAATGCAAGAATTCACCCAGCAATCTGAAGAACAACATGAAACCACCAGAACCCAGCGACCTCACAACAGGAGGACAGGAACACCTTAACCAAGAAGAAGCTGAAAAATTTGACTTTATGAAAGTGATTGATGCCCTTAAACAGCATGTAAAAAATGCCCTGGTAGAAATGGATGAGAAGTATAACAGAAAGTTTGAAGAATTGAATAAATCAGTGAATGATACCCTAGGAAACCAAGGAAAAACAATCAAACAGATAATGGAAACAGTTCAAGACTTGAAAACTGAAATGGAGGCAAAGAAGAAAACACAAACAGAGGGTCGGCTGGACATGGAAAATTTAGGTAAATGAATAAAGACTACAGAAACAAGCATAACCAGCAGAATACAAGAGAAAGAAGAAATAATCTCAGATGCTGAAGATAACATAGAGAAAATAAATGCACTGATCAAAGAAAACAGCAAGTCCAACAAGTTCTCATCACAAAACATTCACGAAATATGGGACACAGAAGAGGAGGCGGAGCCAACATGGCGGCGCCCATCAGCGTCCACCTGTTCGTCCTTGGAGAAAACTTGTAGTCTAGATTCAACATAGTCTGAATTTCAACAAAGTTGAAAATAGAAAGACAACAGGCCTAGCGGCGCGGAGGCCCAGGCGGCAGCCCAGCGGCGCAGAGGCCCAGGCAGCAGCCCAGCAGCGCGGAGGCCCAGGCGGCAGCCCAGCGGCGCAGAGGCCCAGGCGGCAGACAGCAGGGACCAGAGCACAACACCAAGAGCAGATCGCCCTACTACAATTAAAGCAAAGAGGTAGGCCTTTGGTTGACGAGATCCCTAGCAAGGAAGGAGCCGGGTCCTGTTCCTGAGGACCCTTCCAAGGGGCGAGAGGGAACCTGGCCCCTGGCAGGAGCCAGGAAACAGAGCAACAGTATTTTGTAAGAGGAGCCCCTGGTCAACAGGGAAACCTGAACCGGTTTTGAAAGACCCATTAGATAGTTTCAATAGGAGGAGATGGGCAGGCGCCAAGGCAAGAATTCACCCAATAATCTGAAAAACAACATGAAAACACCACAACCCAATGATCTTACAACAGATGGACTTGAACATCCTAATACGGAAGAAGTGGAAAGAATTGACTTTATGAAAGCAATAGAGTCCATTAAACAACATGTTAAAAATGCCCTTACAGAAATGGATCAAAAGTATAACCAAAAGTTTGAAGAAATGAGTAAATACGTACATGATACCCTGAGAAACCAAGAAAAAATGATCAAACAGGTAATGGAAACAGTTCAAGAATTGAAAACTGAAAGGGAAGCAAGGAAGAAAACACAAACTGAGCACCAGCTGGATATGGAAAATCCAGGTCAACGAGCAGAGCCTACAGAAACAAGCATAATCAATAGAATACAAGAAATAGAAGAAAGAATCTCAGATTCTGAGGACATCATAGAGAAAATAAACGCACTGATCAAAGAAAATAGCAAAGCCAACAAATTCTCATCACAAAACATGCAGGAAATATGGGACACAATAAAAAGACCAAACATAAGAATAATTGGGATAGAAGAAGGAGAAGAGTCACAGCTCAAAGGCCCAGAAAATATCTTTACCAAAATTATGGAAGAAAACTTTCCCAACATAATGAAAGATATTCCTTTGAATATTCAAGAAGCATACAGAACACCAAACAGACTGGACCAAAGAAAAACATCCCCTCGCCATATAATAATCAAAACACAGAATATACAGGTTAAAGAAAGAATACTAAGAGCTGCAAAGGAAAAAGGCCAGGTAACTTATAAAGGTAAACCAATCAGACTTACACCTGACTTCTCTATGGAAACCATGAAAGCCAGAAGGTCCTGGATAGAGGTACTGCAGAAGCTAAGAGACCATGGATGCAAACCCAAAGTACTATACCCAGCCAAGCTATCGTTCACTATCAATGGAGAAAACAAGACATTCCAGGATAAGAACAAATTTAAACAATACGTAGCCACAAATCCAGCCCTACAGAAGGTAATAGAAGGAAATTCGAAACCCAAGGAATCCAACATTCCCAACACTGCCTACAACAACTCAGGCATCTAGCAACCCTTCAACAGCACAACTCAAAGAAGGGAGACACACAAACTCTAATACCAAAAACAATAAGAATAACGGGAGTAAACAACCACTGGTCATTAATATCACTTAATATTAATGGTCTCAATTCACCTATAAAAAGGCACAGACTAAGAGATTGGATACGAAAACAGGATCCAACATTCTGCTGTTTGCAAGAAACACATCTCAACCACAAAGACAGGCATCTACTCAGAATAAAGGGTTGGGAAAAGGTCTTTCAAGCAAATGGTCCTAAGAAAAAAGCAGGTGTGGCCATATTAATTTCTAACAAAACTGACTTCAAACTAAAATCAATCAGAAGAGATCGAGATGGACACTTTATACTTATAACAGGAACAATTCATCAGGATGATGTATCAATCCTGAATATCTATGCCCCTAATACAAAAGCACCCACTTATCTAAAAGAAATATTACTAGAACTGAAGGCAGACATTAAACCACACACACTAGTAGTAGGAGACTTCAATACACCTCTCTCTCCAATGGACAGGTCAATCAGACAGAAACCTAATAGAGAATTAAGAGAATTATTGGAGGTAATGAAGCAATTGGACTTAACAGACATCTATAGATCATTCCACCCAAATAGGAAAGAATATACCTTCTTCTCTGCAGCTCATGGAACCTTCTCAAAAATTGACCACATACTCGGAAACAAAGGAAACCTCCACAGATACAAAAAAATATCAGTGTCCACCTGTGTCTTATCAGATCACCACGGATTAAAGTTAGAATGCAACAACACGACCCCCAGAAATCCGACAAACTCATGGAAACTGAACAGTCAACTACTGAACCACACCTGGATCAAGGAAGAAATTAAGAAAGAAATTAAAGTCTTCCTTGAATTTAATGAAAATAAAGAGACAACATACTCAAACTTATGGGACACGATGAAAGCAGTGCTAAGAGGAAAGTTCATAGCACTAAGTGCACACTTAAAGAAAACGGAGAAAGCATACATAGGGGACTTAACAGCACACCTGAAAGCTTTAGAAAAAAAAGAAGCAGATGTGCCCAGGAGGAGTAGAAGACTGGAAATAAACAAACTGAGGGCGGAAATCAACAAAATAGAAACACAGAAAACAGTCCAAAAAATCAATGAAACAAAAAGTTGGTTCTTGGAGAAAATCAACAAGATCGACAAACCCCTAGCCAAACTAATTAAACAACAGAGAGAGAACATGCAAATTAATAAGATCAGAAATGAAAAGGGGGACATAACCACAGACACAGAAGAAATTCAGAGAATCATTAGATCTTACTACAAAAGCCTGTATGCCACAAAATTGGAAAATACAAAAGAAATAGACATTTTTTTTAGATAAGTACCAAATACCAAAGCTAAACCAAGACCAGGTGAACAATCTAAACAGACCGGTTAGTCGCGAAGAACTAGAAGCTGTTATCAAAAATCTCTCCTCCAAAAAAAGCCCAGGACCAGATGGCTTCAATGCAGAGTTCTACCAGAACTTCCAAGAAGAGCTAATACCCATACTCCTTAATGTATTTCACAATATAGAAACAGAAAAGTCATTACCAAATTCCTTTTATGAAGCTACAGTTACTCTGATATCAAAACCACACAAAGACTCTACCAGGGAAGAGAACTACAGGCCAGTCTCATTCATGAACATTGACGCAAAAATCCTCAACAAAATACTGGCAAACCAAATCCAAGAACACATTAGAAAAATTATCCATCATGATCAAGTAGGCTTTATCCCAGAGATGCAGGGCTGGTTCAACATACGAAAATCTATCAATGTAATTCATCATATAAATAAACTGAAAGAAAAAACCATATGATCATTTCATTAGATGCTGAAAAAGCATTCGACAAAATTCAACATCCCTTTATGATGAAAGTCTTGGAGAGATTAGGGATACAAGGGTCATACCTAAATATAATAAAAGCTAATTACAGCAAGCCGACAGCTAACATCAAATTAAACGGAGAGAAACTCAAAGCCATCCCACTAAACTCAGGAACACGACAAGGCTGTCCACTCTCTCCATACCTCTTCAATATAGTGCTTGAAGTTCTAGCAATAGCATTAAGACAACATAAGGGGATCAAGGGGATTCGAATTGGAAAGGAAGAAGTTAAACTTTTGTTATTTGCAGATGATATGATTAGTGTACATAAGCGACCCCCAAAACTCCACCAAAGAACTCCTACAGCTGATAAACACCTTTAGTAATGTGACAGGATACAAGATCAACTCCAAAAAATCAGTTGCCCTCCTATACACAAAGGATATGGAAGCAGAGAGGGAAATCAGAGAAGCATCACCTTTCACGATAGCCACAAACAGCATAAAATATCTTGGGGTAACTCTAACCAAGGAAGTGAAAGATCTATTTGACAAGAACTTTAAGGCATTGAAGAAAGAAATTGAAGAGAATACCAGAAAATGGAAGGACGTCCCTTGCTCTTGGATTGGGAGGATCAACATAGTAAAAATGGCAATTCTACCAAAGGCAATTTATAGATTCAATGCAATCCCCATCAAGATCCCAGCAAAATTCTTCACAGATCTTGAAAGGACAATAATCAACTTTATATGGAAAAATAAAAAACCCAGGATAGCCAAAACAATCCTATACAATAAATGATCTTCTGGAGGCATTACCATCCCCGACTTCAAACTCTATTACAGAGCTACGGTAATGAAAACAGTGTGGTACTGGCATAAAATCAGAGAAGTCTATCAATGGAATCGCATAGAAGACCCAAATTTTAACCCACAAACATATGATCACCTCATTTTCGATAAAGGAGCTAAAAGTATACAATGGAGGAAAGACAGCATCTTCAACAAATGGTGCTGGCAAACCTGGATATCAACCTGTAGAAGAATGAAAATAGACCCATATCTATCACCTTGCACAAAACTCAAGTCCAAATGGATCAAAGACCTCATTATTAGTCCGAACACACTGAACCTGATAGGAGAGAAATTGGGAAGCACCCTACAACAAATGGGCACAGGAGATCGCGTTGTATGTATAACTCCAGCAGCACAGACGTTAAGGGCAGCATTGAATAAACGGGACCTACTAAAACTGAGAAGCTTCTGTAAAGCAAAGGACAATGTCACTAAGTCAAAAAGGTATCCTACTGACTGGGAGAAGATCTTCACCAACCCTGCAACAGACAAAGGTCTGATCTCCAAAATTTATAGAGAACTCAAGAAACTACACTTCAAAATGCTAATTAACCCAATTAAAAAATGGGGCACTGTACTGAACATAGAATTCTCAACAGAAGAAGTTTAAATGGCCAAATGACTCTTAAGGTCATGCTCAACCTCCTTAGCGATTAGGGAGATGCAAATCAAAACAACTTTGAGATATCCTCTTACACCTGTTATAATGGCTAAAATCAAAAACACCAATGATAGCCTTTGCTGGAGAGGTTGTGGAGGAAGGGGTACCCTCATCCATTGCTGGTGGGAATGCAATCTTGTGCAACCACTCTGGAAATCAGTGTTTCGGTTTCCCAGTAAATTCGGGATCAACCTACCCCTGGACCCAGCAATACCACTCTTGGGAATATACCCAAGAGATCCCCTATCACATGACAAAAGCATTTGTTCAACTATGTTCATAGCAGTATTATTTGTAATAGCCAGAACCTGGAAACAACCTAGATGCCCTTCAATGGAAGAATGGATGAAGAAAGTGTGGAATATATACACATTAGAGTACTACGCTGCGGTAAAAAACAATGACTTCTCGAATTTTGCATGCAAATGGATGGAAATAGAAAACACTATCCTGAGTGAGGTAACCCAGACCCAAAAAGATGAACTTGGGATGTACTCACTCATAATTGGTTTCTAGCCATAAATAATGGTCACGGAGTATATAATTGGTGAACCTAAAGAAGCTAAATAAGAAGGTGAACCCAAGGAAAAACATATAATTATCGTCTTGGCTATGGGAAGTAGACAAAATTGCAGGGGAAAAAATTTGGGATCTTGGGGGTGGGGTGGGATGGGGGTAACGGGGGATGGGGAGAGTAAAGTGAGAAGGGGAGGATGAGGGAAACTTGGGGAAACAGGATGATTGGGATAAAGGAAGGTTGGATAGGGGAGCACGGAAGCACAATTCTTAGTTAAGGGAGCCACCTTAGGGTTGGCAAGAGATTTGAACCTAGAGTGGCTGCCAGGAGCCCAAGGCGAGGTCCCCAGTTAGTTCCTTGGGCAGCTGAGGATAGCGAACCTGAAATGACCCTATCCTATAGCAATGCTGACGAATATCTTGCATATCACCATAGATATGCAAGATGTTTTCATCTGGTGATGGATGGAGGCAGTCACAGAGACCCACACTGGAGCACCGGACTGAGCTCCCAAGTTTCCAATGAGGAGCGGAAGGAGGGAGAACATGAGCAAGGAAGTCAGGACCACGAGGGGTACACCCAACCACTGAGACAGTGTGGCTGATCTATGGGGAGCTCACCAAGGCCAGCTGGACTGTGACGGAAAAAGCATGGGATAAAACCAGACTCTGAACTTGGCGAACAATGGGGGGTAATGAGAAGCCAAGGACAATGGCCCTGGGTTTTGATCCTACTTCAAGTTCGGGCTTTGTGGGAGCCTAGCCAGTTTGGATGTTCACCTTCCTAGACATGGACGGAGGGGGGAGGACCTTGGACTTTCCACAGCTCAGGGAACCCTGACTGCTCTTTGGACTGGAGAGGGAGGGGGAGACGAGTGGGAGGAGGGGGAGAAGGGTGGGAGGAGGGGGAGAAGGGTGGGAGGAGGGGGAGGGAAACGGAAGGCTGGGAGGAGGCGGAAACTTCTTTTTCTTTTTCTTAATAAAAAATAAAAGAAAAAAGAAAAAAGCAGATGATTAAGAGGAAAGTAAAAAAAAAGAATACATACAAAAATCATGATAGCACTTATACATTAAGTGGTGTACTAATATGATTTCAAGTATATTCTTGTATCTAAATTATTTTCTGACACCAAATTAAAGACTAATAGTCCCGCATTTTCTTCCAGAATAATTAATTACACTTTTGAATAGAAATGTGATGCTATTATTTAATGTTATAAAACACTCAGGTTTAAAAAGTAATATACTGAACCATTTAAATATTTAAAGCGTTTCTGAATGAAGACTTATGGGTGGAGACTTTGCCTGAATATTAATATAAATGATGCTGGTTTTTAGAGTAGGAATAATAAATGTTAAGAAAAGATATGAAAGCAACTTTGTATCCTATTAAATGTTGAAAGAGATTTATGGCAAAACATTTTTGCTACACAATTTGGAGAAAGGGATAAAGAAAATTTATTTAAAATTATTATGCACATGTGTAAAAATATACCACATATAAAAATTAGCTATATGGATCAATTACAATAGAAACATAAAATATGAAGAAAATTAGGAGAGCTACAAAAAGATTATTTGTAATTTTCTGATGGTAGCTATTTTTTAAATAATCATTAATATCTCATAAATGAATTCAATACTTTCGAAGATCTATCTTTTAGAAATTTTAAATAATTACTTTTGAAATATGTCTGTCCATTAATTTCTTCTCCTTTTGCCATGTTAGATATCCCTTGAATTAAGATGGTTATTTGTGGTGTTAACTCAACGGTGAGGTAGAATGAGTAAGACTTGTCTAGAAGACTGTCAGTCTTGTCCCTAATTAACTATGGGAGCCCGAATCAGATCTTTGCTGCCTAAGGGCTTGTGAAATCCTTTATCAAAGTCTGTGGTTTCAAATTTGGAGGAAGATGAATAGCAGATTTAGCAACCAGACAACAGTCATTATGGCTATTCAGAATGAGGTATCTTCAGGACTCCGCAAATTTTAGAAACAGGGAAAGAAAATCAGCTATCTAAAATTCATATTCAAAATTTTATAAACTCAAAATATAGGAAAATGTTTGAGAGTCAGTATTTAGCCACTTTCATTTTCAAGATAAAAAAATAACTCAAAAACTTTAAATTCTCTCTCAATACTTTACATATGTATTTTTTGAGGTACTTCAAATTGCTTATTGGTAGCATATAGTTCTCTCAATACATGATAATTTTAGTATATCATACATAGTGAACTAATTGTTTTAGAAATCAGACAACAAATTTTTCAGTTTAAATTAATCTAATGTAATTGTAGGGTACAACTTTTTGTGAACTTTGCTCACACAAGGGCAAACAGTAACAGCCGATTTTGAATGCTTTAAGGTAACTTTCATCTGAAAGCTGAAACAATATAAATGTATGTCACAGTGTTCAGTACTCGTGTTTCTTTATAGATTTAATTTAACAAATAAGGAACTGGAGAGCTCTGCAGTTAAACACACTTGATGTTCTTTCAGAATACTTCAGTTTTGTTTGCAGTACCAACATGGCAGCTCACAACCATTTCCTCAGGTTCCACAGGATCATTTCCCCAGTTCCTCAGGATCTGGTATCTGAGTCTAGTCTCCATAGCCCCTAGTTACAAGCATAAGACATAAATCTACATACATAAAGCAAAACCTTCATATACATAAAATATACCAAATATTACATTTCTGATGTTATCCTGCAATCACATAGTGCATAATGTTTTGAGAATCAGTAAACATTTTTTTCATATTTCAAATTTGCTTAAAGGTAATATTGAGAGTTGATCTCATTTCATATTTAACCACTTACCGCTAAGATAAATTTTTCTTTGCTCAATTATTTTAGTCTTCAAGCCAGATTGTAGATGAATTTTCCTTCAAATGAAAGGTGCCCTTGCTCTTTTTTTTTCTTTTAAAAACACCACAGATAGAACTTTAAAATTTGTCACATACCATTTAGTGATACACACTGGCAACATAGTATTTATGAAAAATAACTGAATAAAATATTTCAATAAAAAGGTATTTTAGCGAATTTTATGTAGACATGCCAATTAAAATCCCTGACTACATATAGTTTACATACCATTACAGTTTAAAAATCTTGTATAAAAACGACAAAGTTAAGGCTGGGAAGGATCAGGAAAATCTTTATAAAGCAAGTTCTATTTTAGCTCTTCCCTCAACTATGATCATAAGCACAAAAAGTTCAGATAAAGCTGATGTGGGATTACCCTCTGTATGCTGTAAATACCATTGTTTAATAAAGAATTTTCTTTGGACCTATTGCAGTACAGAATAGAGAAAGGTGTGAATTCCAAGCAGATGGATGAGTAGAATGTAGGTGGAACCAGGGGGAAGCCATGTAGCTACCTCAGAAGACAGATACCTGATGCTGACTGGAACATTACCATTAGGCCATAACCCAATTGCAATACACAGAATAATAAAAATGGGTTAATTAAGATGTAAGAGCTAGCTAGAAATATGTTTAAGGTATTGGCCAAGCAATATTGTAATTAATAGAGTTTCTGTGTGATTATTTGAGTCTGTGTGGCTAGGGAAGGAATAAGCAGCCTCCACCAAGAAAAAGTATTTCAAGCATACAGAAATTTAATTGCAGACATTCTGAGGAACAAATATGCATAGTATTCTTGAAAACAAGAAATAATCTCCATGTAACTCTATATAATAGCTAAAAGATTAGTGTGATATGATACAAAGCTAGTGAATTTGACAAACACAAGAATCATGAAGTCTTTTGTGTTTCACATTGTGAGATTTACCCCTCATTTTAAGATCAGAGTTGAACAAATAGCATAATTTTAAAGCACTCTGAGAATTCTCATTCATTGGTTCTGAATGTTCTTCAAAGTAAAATGAACTAAAGGTTTGCCTTTTTTAAGGACTACTATGGGGATGCTGTGAAACTCTCAAGAGGTGAGAGCTAGCGGGATGTTTTTGAATCTTTGAGATGTGCCTTTTAAAAATTTATCAGTGTTAGTCTTTTCTTATTTCACTCTTTAATTCTCAGTTTTGCTACATGTATTTTTTTCTCTTCCACATTCTCTGTCATCATGTGTCAAAATAATACACCAACTTATCATAGACTGAAATACATGAAATTTTAAACCAAAGTAAATCATTCTCTTTAGAAGTTGGTCATTTTGTATTTGTTACAGTAACATCTAAATAACACAGAATATTTCCATTCAAAAGTGGGTTGTGGAAAATCCAATGAAACTATTATATAGTAGGTTTTAGTAAAGCTCTAGAGAACCATGCTTGAAAAATCCAACAATGTTGTAATTGCAGCTTAGTAGGTGATTCTGGTGAGAGTTAAAAATATCAGAGTACTAATGGAATATAGTCAGCAAAGATAATATACTTAAGGATTCAGATGAAAAGACGAACAGTATTATGAAATATACAACTGAAATAGTGGGCAAATTAGGATCCTTGAGTATAACCGAGTCTTTCTTACCTGAGGCAAGCCTAAAACTAGGGGAATCTCAAGGTTCAGGACAATCAATGACTACAAATGTCATAACAGACAAGTGAATTTTAGCTTCTTTGTGAATGGAAGGAATGAATTACATAGACAATAAAAGATGAGTTTCAGAAAGAGGGTACTTATGGAGTTTGATAGCCATTTGGTCAAGAAACTGCTCTTTCCTGGACTGTTGCATAAATTAGACACAAAGAACCCACAGAGAGAGGACTGTTAAACTTGCTTAAAGGTGAGATGATCCTTTGGGGTTCCTGCTATATGAAAGCGTCTACTAGACATTCTGCGGGATACAGAGAAAGTGACTGAACTGTCTTTGAAATTTCCTGCTTCATGGAAATGTCTGCTGGATAATATGGTCCTGTAGGCCGAAGATGTATTCCCCAATGGTACAAAAGAACTATGGGTAACTGTACAGGCAGCGAGATGTCTCTGTCATTTCTAGAGTTGGGAAGTTGTTTATTTCTTGTTTACTTAGGTAATATTTTATCCTTCTGGAGTCTTTGATGGAGTTATAGTTTTCCATTGTTATGATAAAAGATAAAATAGATCTAAATATTGTAACTGTAATTCTTGCTTGATACCTGTTATATACAATTTTACTATGCTAAAGCCTTCCTTTTTATTTAAACAGAAAAGGGGAAATGGTGTAGGAGGCCCTTCTGTATTTGTATTGTTTTCATTGGTTATTAAAGAAACTGCGTTGGCCTAGTTGATAGGGTGGAAGTCAGGTAGGCGGGGAAGACAGAACAGAATTCTGGGAGGAAGAAAACAGAGACAAACAGATGCCATAGTTCTCCTGCCTGAGACTGACACTGGTTAGAACCTTTCCTGGTAAGCCATGACCTTGTGGTGTTACACAGATTGGTAGAAAAGGGTTGAATCAAGATGTGAGAGTTAGCTAATAAGAGGCTAGAGATAATGGACCAGGCAGTAATTAATTAATACAATTTCTATGTGGTTATTTTGGGGACACAGCTTGCTCCTCATACTACACAGGAGCTTTAGAGAAAGAATGTAAGCAGAGCTCCCATATAGTGGGAGCAGTCTCAAGAATGGTTTGCCCCACATGGTCTCATTCAATGGGTAAATATGGTTTTATTGAATTGAGGCATTGGGAGGTGGGGTAAGAAGAGTCCAGTTGTCCCATCAATGTGATGCTGTGCCACCCACTGCAGGGTCTGCAATCGAGTTTCAGCATATATTCATGTAGCAAGAAAGGCTTAAGGAAAAGACACATCAAGGAAAAGAGGAGTGTGTGTTTCTACAACTTTCAAACCTAAAGAAGATTAAAAGAGCAAAATATTCAATTACATATAAGGACTTTTGAAGGTATTCTGTAACACGAAGGGTCCTGTTTGTTGTTGGGGTTTTTTGTCCCACCCGGTACCCCACAACTGTTTAGCTCCAGAGAAAATCACACATAGGTTTCCATAAATTATAAGCTGATTGGCCCATTAGCTCTAGCCTCTCACTGGTTAACCCTCACTTCTTGATTAACCCATTTTTCTGATCTATGTTAGTCATGTGGTTCAGTAACTTTTTTCAGTGGGCCAGATCACATCCTGCTACTTCAGTGGTCTAGGCAGGAAAGGGAGGAATCAACTTCCTCCTTCCCAGAATTCTCCTGTTCTCATTACATCATTTCTACTTCCTGTCCGGTTTTCCCACCTATATTTCCTACCTGGCCAATCAGCGTTTATTTAAAACATGATTGACAGATTACAGACAATTCTCCTGCACCAGTATTCAGTGATGACTCAAATTTTGCACCAAAATAAATCTATCTTTCCTTAAGCTTCCTTTTTGGATTACTTTCTTCCTGAAATAAGACAAGTTACTAATAAGTAGATAGTATAATGTTACTAAAATATAAGGAATTCAGGAGACAGTAAATTTAATTTTGAAGAATATTAATACATCAAATGAAATAGATCTCTGCCACCTGATATCATCTTGGTTTTATGTTACATGGAGAAATGAGTTTGTAGGTATAAGTAAAATATTTGGCAACTAACCTTAAGAAAAGAGAAGCAGATGATATGAATGGACCAACAAAATTCATATCAGAAGAGAATTTTCTTGCCAATTGCAAGATGATAAATGGATTATTTATGAATATGGAAGCAACGTGAGAAATATTAACTTGGATTGTAATTGCTCATTTCTATTATCACACAGACACTATTAAGCCCACCATAATTTAATAAAACCAATAAATGAAATTGCACTTTTTTGATCATGTATTTATAGCTACTAAAATCTTTAATCTTTCTGCTTAAAGAATAAAATGAAAAAAATGCTATCTGCTTTCCTATATACATTATTTTCTTCTAATCATTTTAATTATATTTTCCCTCGATTAGACTTTCTAAGAACTCCAATGATTTTGATATTAAATTCAATAGCCAAACTTGGTCTTTACCTTATCTGGCTTTGTAGTGATGTTTAACACAGATCTTAATCACTGCTTTATGTCTATCATTGCTTGTATTACTGGGTTTTTTGTTTGCTATGTTAAAAATATCTAGAAACAAAGAAAAAGCTTAAAGAAGGTTTTATATTGGATCACAGTTCAAGACACAGTCCATAATGATAAAAAATAGAGACAGTAGGAACTTTAACCAGCTCAATATGTGGAATACATAATCAGGAAGTAGAGAAAAATAGATGCATGCTGCTGTTTAACTCCCTTTCTCTACATGCACTATATTCCACAATTTCAGTTGAGGCATGATATATTAACCACAGGCAATAATTCCCTCATCAACTAATGTAATCAAGGTAATCCTCCCACCCTTAAAAATGCCTGAGGTGCTTAATTACTGTAGAACACTATTAGATGCTTTGAAAAGCACTTATTTTTGTCCCACAAAAGAATTTGAATAAAGTTCAAATATTAATCTATCAACATTTATGGTTGTTTGACAGCTGCTCTTGGAACAGTGACATCAAATTCTTAGTATTCTCTGTTTTCTCTGTGTCTGTGTAAGAACAGATTACAATTTAGAGTCCAGAGACAATGCTAAAATAAAGTAAAAATACATTTCTTCTGACCCTTTGAAGTTGAGCTGATATGTGCAAAAATGATAAATGACAAAGGTTTGTGGGCAAGACAGAAAATAGAATTGAAAGTTTTTGATACATAGACCTCTTTCCTTTTTCTAAAAATCACTGCTGACTACCTTTGTTATTGTTGCCAATACCACAGATGGAAATTCCTTCTTGTTAAATCTCCCATATTTAGTTTGGCAGTCTCACAAAATAGTCAAAATGCCCTATTATAGAGGCTGGAATATTCTTTTTTCTCTTTAAAACTTATTTCTTTAGTTTTGAGATTATATTTACATCATACCCGCACTTCCCTTTTCTCCCTCCCAACACTCTAGTATACCTTTTCACTTTTTTTCAATTCTTATCCTCTTTTTTCATTAGTAATTGTTACATACATATGTTTATATATCTCTCTATATATATGTTATTAAGTATCATTTGTATGTTCTAAATATTGACTTTCATAATTTCCCACTGAATGAAAAAGGAGTTAAGACAATATCTACAAAGTGTGGCAGATTAGAGTACACCGACCATATCCAATTCAGAAGGTCCAAGGTTAGAAGCTCAAGCACCATATATTGGAATTATTAGAAAAAGGACCACTGGAAGAATGCTTATATTCCTATATACATAAATAGAACCTTCTCAATCTCTGAATATATATACTTTCAGGGTTGATTGCTTGCTATTGACCCTAGTTGCTTATTTGTAGGATGAGGCATCCTGGGGTAACTCTTGCCATGTTACATGGTTATTTTTGTTTTCTTATTATGTAATTTATTACATTTTTTAAAAATACAAATCCAGGATCTGGCACCAGGAGATCCATCTCTGGGGAGAGTTTCTGACCCGTGGCAGCAGCCCGGGACAAGGAACTACTTCCTGCAGGGCCTATACTCCTGCATACTGCCTCTCTCTTCCTATCTCACCCAGCTTGCATCCAGAACCCTCCCCACTTCTGCCTCGCTGCTCTCTTTGGGCACATAACATCACGCAGCTCAGCCTGTCTGGGCGCTGGGATCCAATCCGGAGGGCAGCCAGGTGGGTGGGAATTCCTTTGTTACAATAGCCTGCCTGCAGCAAGCAGGGTAGGTGTTTTGTTTACAAGCTACCCAACCAGCATGGAGGGCTGATCTCGGCACCAGGAGAACCATCACTGGGTCACCTAGAGAGCCATCACAGGAGAGTGCCATCACTGGGAAGGTACATCAGTGGGCAAGGAGACCTGATCCTGTAAAAGAAGATCCTTAGGGGAGCATTCAGAGGAAGAGATGGGCAGGCGCCAATGCAAGAATTCACCCAACAAACTGAAAAACAACATGAAACCACCAGAACCCAGCGACCTCACAACAGGAGGAAATGAACACCTTAATCAAGAAGAAGTAGAAAAAATGGACTTTATGAAAGTGATTAACGTCCTTAAACAGCATATAAAAAATGCCCTTATAGAAATGGATGAGAAGTATAACAGAAAGTTTGAAGAATTGAATAAAGCAGTGAATGATACCCTAGGAAACCAAGGAAAAACAATCAAACAGATAATGGAAACAGTTCAAGACTTGAAAACTGAAATGGAGGCAAAGAAGAAAACACAATCAGAGGGCCGGCTGGACATGGAAAATCTAGGTAAACGCATAGAGACTACAGAAACAAGCATAACCAGCAGAATACAAGAGATAGAAGAAAGAATCTCAGATTCTGAAGATAAGATAGAGAAAATAAATGCACTGATCAAAGATAACAGCAAGTCCAACAAACTCTCATAACAAAACATTCAGGAAATATAGGACACAATAAAAAGACCAAACCTAAGAATAATTGGAGTAGAAGAAGGAGAAGAAGTGCAGTTCAACGGTCCAGAAAATATATTTAATAAAATTATAGAAGAAAACTTTCCCAACCTAAAGAAAGATGTACCTATGAAGGTTCAAGAAGCAGACAGAACACCGAATAGGCTGGAGCAAAAAAAAAATCCCCTCACCCTATAATAATCAAAACACACAGCATACAGAATAAAGAAAGAATATTAAGAGTTGCAAAGGAAAAGGGCCAACTTACTTATAAAGGTAAACCTATCAGACTTACACCTGACTTCTCTATGGAAACCATGAAAGCCAGAAGGTCCTGGATAGATGTTCTTCAGAAACTAAGAGACCATGGATGCAAGCCCAGACTATTAAACCCAGCCAAGCTTTCGTTCACTACAAATGGAGAAAACAAAATTTTCCAGAATAAAAACAAATTTAAACAATACATAGCCACAAATCCAGCCTTACAGAAAGTAATAGAAGGAAAATCACTAACCAAGGAGTCCAACAATGACCACAATAACTCAGATATATAGAGACCCTTCACCAGCGCAACTCAAAGAAGGGAAACTCACAAACTCTACTACTAAAAAAATGACCGGAGTTAACAACCACTGGTCATTAATATCACTTAATGTCAATGGACTCAACTCACCTATAAAAAGGCACAGGCTAAGAAATTGGATAAGAAAACAGGAATCAACATTCTGCTGTTTACATGAAACACACCTCAACCACAAAGACAGGAACCTACTCAGAGTAAAGGGCTGGGAAAAGGCTTATCAAGCAAATGGACCTAAGAAACAAGCAGGTGTGGCCATACTAATTTCTAACAAAGTTGACTTCAAACTTAAATCAATCAGAAGAGATGGAGAGGAACATTTTATACTCATAACATGAACAATTTATCAGGATGAAGTCTCAATCCTGAATAACTATGCCCCTAATATAAAAGTACCCACGTACGTAAAAGAAACATTACTAAAAATTAAGGCAGCCATCAAACGGCACACACTAATAGTAGGAGACTTCAACACTCCTCTCTCACCAATGGACAGGTCAATCAGACAGAAACCTAATAGAGAAATAAGAGAATTAATGGAGGTAATGAATCAAATGGACTTAACAGACATCTATAGTTCATTCCACCCAAATAGGAAAGAATATACCTTCTTCTCTGCAGCTCATGGAACCTTCTCGAAAATTGACCACATACTCGGTAACAAAGCAAACCTCCACAGTTACAAAAAAAAATATTAGTAACCACCTGTGTCTCATCAGATCACCATGGATTAAAGTTAGAATTCAACAACAATGTTAGCCCCAGAAAGCCTACAAACTCATGGAAACGAAACAGTCAACTTCTGAACCACACCTGGATCAAAGAAGAAATAAAGAAAGAAATTAAAGTCTTCCGTGAATTCAATTAAAATAAAGAAACAACATACTCAAACCTATGGGACACTATGAAAGCAGTCCTGAGAGGAAAGCTCATAGCACTAACTGCCCACTCAAAGAAAACAGAGAAAGCACACATTGGAGACTTAACAGCCCACCTGAAAGCTCTAGAAAAAAAAGAAGCAGACTCACCTAGGAGGAGTAGAAGACTAGAAATAATCAAACTGAGGGCTGAAATCAATAAAATAGAAACACAGAGAACAATCCAAAGAATCAATGAAACAAAAAGCAGGTTCCTGGAGAAAATCAACAAGATTGATAAACCCTTATCCAAACTAATCAAATGGCAGAGAGAGAATATGCAAATTAATAAGATCAGAAATGAAAAGGGGGACATAACCACAGACACAGAGGAAATTCAGAAAATCATTAGATCTCACTACGAAAGCCTGTATGCCACAAAACTGGAAAATGTAAAAGAAATGGACTCTTTTTTAGATAAATACCATATACCAAAGTTAAACCAGGAACAGGTGAACAATCTAAATAGACCTGTTAGTCATGAAGAATTAGAAATGTTATCAGAAACCTCCCTACCAAAAACAGCCCAGGACCAGATGGTTTCAATGCAGAATTCTACCAGAACTTCCAAGAAAACCTAATACCTACACTCCTTAATGTATTTCACAATATAGAAACAGAAGAGTCATTGCCAAATTCCTTTTATGAAGCTACAGTTACTCTGATACCAAAACCACACAAAGAAACAACCAAGAAAGAGAATTACAGGCCAATCTCGCTCATGAACATCGACAAAATACTGGCAAACCAAATCCAAGAACACATAAGAAAAATTATCCATTATGATCAAGTAGGCTTTATCCCAGAGATGCAGGGCTGGTTCAACATACGAAAATCTATCAATGTAATCCATCATATAAATAAACTGAAAGAAAAAAACCATATGATCATTTCATTAGATGCTGAAAAAGCATTCGACAAAATTCAACATCCCTTTATGATAAAAGTCTTGGAGAGATTAGGGATACAAGGGCCATACCTAAATATAATAAAAGCTATTTACAGTAAGCTGACAGCTAACATCAAATTAAATGGAGAGAAACTCAAAGCCATCCCACTAAAATCAGGAACATGACAAGGCTGTCCACTCTCTCCATACCTCTTCAATATAGTGCTTGAAGTTCTAGCAATAGCAATAAGACAACATAAGGGGATCAAGGGGATTCGAATTGGAAAGAAGAAGTTAAACTTTCGCTATCTGCAGATGATATGATAGTGTACATATGCGACCCCAAAAACTCCACCAAATAACTCCTACTTCTGATAAACACCTTTAGTAATGTGGCAGGATACAAGATCAACTCCAAAATATCAGTTGCCCTCCTATACACAAAGGATATGGAAGCAGAGAGGGAAAACAGAGAAGCATCACCTTTCACGATAGCCACAAACAGCATAAAATATCTTGGGGTAACTCTAACCAAGGAAGTGAAAAATCTATTTGACAAGAACTTTAAGGCATTGAAGAAAGAAATTGAAGAGGATACCAGAAAATGGAAGGATCTCCCTTGCTCTTGGATTGGGATGATCAACATAGTAAAAATGGCAATTCTACCAAAGGCAATTTATAGATTCAATGCAATCCCCATCAAGGTCCCATCAAAATTCTTCACAGATCTTGAGAGGACAATAATCAACTTTATATGGGAAAACAAAAAACCCAGGATAGCAACAACGATCTTATACAATAAAGGAACTTCTGGAGACATTACCAATTCTGACTTCAAACTCTATTACAAAGCTACAGTAATAAAAACAGTGTGGTATTGGCATAAAAACAAAGAAGTCGACCAATGGAATCGTATAGAAGACCCAGATTTTAACCCACAAACCTATGAACACCTCATTTTTGATAAAGGAGCTAAAAGCATACAATGGAAGAAAGAAAGCATCTTCAACAAATGGTGCTGGCACAACTGGATGTCAACCTGTAGAAGAATGAAATTAGACCCATATCAATCACCATGCACAAAACTCAAGTCCAAATGGATCAAAGAAATCAGTATCAATCTGAACACACTGAACCTGATAGAAGAGAAAGAGAGAAATACACTACAACAGATGGGCACAGGAGATCGCTTCCTATGTATAACCCCAGCAGCACAAACCTTAAGGGGAACATTGAATAAATGGGACCTCCTGAAACTGAGAAGCTTCTGTAAAGCAAAGGACACTGTCACTAAGACAAAAAGGCAACCTACTGACTGGGAGAAGATCTTCACCAACCCTGCAACAGGCAAAGGTCTGATCTCCAAAATATATAAAGAACTCAAGAAACTAGACTTAAAAATGCTACTTAACCCAATTAAAAAATGGGGCACTGAACTGAACAGAGAATTAACAGAAGAAGTTCAAATGGCCAAAAGATACTTAAGGTCATGCTCAACCTCCTTAGCGATCAGGGAAATGAAAATCAAAACAACTTTGAGATATCATCTTACACCTGTCAGAATGGTTAAAATCAAAAACACCAATTATAGCCTTTGCTGGAGAGGTTGCGGAGAAAGGGATACCCTCATCCATTGCTGGTAGGAATGCAAACTTGTGCAACCACTTTGGAAATCAGTGTGGCGTTTTCTCGGGAAATTTGGGATTAACCTACCCCTGGACACAGCAATACCACTCTTGGGAATATACCCAAGAGATGCCCTATCATATGACAAAAGCATTTGTTCAACTATGTTCATAGAAGCATTATTTGTAATAGCCTGAACCAGGAAACAACCTAGATGTCCTTCAATGGAAGAGTGGATGAAGACAGTGTGGAATATATACACATTAGAGTACTACTCTGCCATAAAAAACAATGACTTCTCAAATTTTGCATGTAAATGGATGGAAATAGATAGCACTATCCTGAGTGAGGTAACCCAGACCCAAGAAGAGGATCATGGGATGTACTCACTCATAATTGGTTTCTAGCCATAAATAAAGTTCACTGAGTCTATAATTTGTTATCCTAAATAATCTAAATAGGAAGGTGAACAGAAAGAAAAACATATAGTTATTATCCCTGCGGTGGGAAATAGACAAGATTGCTGGGCAAAAAATTGGGATCTGGGGGGTGGGGTGGGATGGGGGTAATGGGAGATGGGGAGAGAAAAGTGAGAAGGGGAGGATGGGGGGAACTTGGGGAAACGGGATAATTGGGGATAAAACAAGGTTGGATAGAGGAGCAAGGAATCACATAACTTAATTAAGGGAGCCATCTTAGGGTTGGCAAGAGACTTGAACCTAGAGGGGCTCCCAGGTGCCCAGGGCAATGTCCCCAGTTAGCTCCTTGGGCAGCTGAGGATAAGGAACCTGAAATGACACTATCCTATAGCCATACTGATGAATATCTTGCATATCACCATAGAACCTTCATCTGGCGATGGATGGAGATAGAGACCGAGACCCACACTGGAGCGTCGGACTGAGCCCCCAAGGTCCCAATGAAGAGCAGAAGCAGGGAGAACATGAGCAAGGAAGTCAGGACCATGAGGGGTGCACCCACCCACTGAGACAGTGGGGCTGATCTATTGGGAACTCACCAAGGATAGCTGGACTGTGACTGAAAAAGCATGGGATAAAACCAGACTCTGATCATGGCGAACAATGAGGGCTGATGAGAAGCCAAAGACAATGGCACTGGGTTTTGATCCTACTTCATGTTCTGGCTTTGTGGGAGCCTAGCCAGTATGGATGTTCACCTTCCTAGACCTGGATGGAGCGGGGAGGACCTTGGACTTTCCACAGGGCAGCGAACCCTGACTGCTCTTTGGACTGGAGAGGGAGGGGGAGAGGAGTGGGGGGAGGAGGAGAAGAGTGGGATTAGGGGGAGCGAAATGGGAAGATGGGAGGAGGCAGGAATTTCTTTTTTTTCTTTCAATTAAAAAAATATACCAATCCAAGTTCATATGCCCTCCCCTCCTCCCATTCCACCCACACATCCTACCACTCCACCCCCATCCAATCCTCAGAAAGGGTAAGGCATATTGTTTTGGAAAAGTTCCCAGGTCCTCTCTGCTATATCTAGGCTGAGCAAGAAGTTATACACCAAAAGAGAATAGGTTCAAAAAAGCCAGTACATGCAATAAGGATAAATCCTGCTGCCACTTCCAGTGGCCCCAGTCTGCCCCAACAATTCAATTGTCAGCTACATTCAGAGGGTCTATCTTGGTATTATATTTGTTTCTTCCTAGTCTGGCTCCTATTAGCTCAGGTAAACTGTTTCAGTGGGTAAACCTATCATGGTCTTGACCTCTTTGCTCATATTCTCATTCTTCCCACTCTTCAACTGGACTTTGGTAACTCAGTCCAGTGCTCTGATGTGTTTCTCTGCCTCTGTTTTCATCATTTGCTGGATGAAGTTTCTATGATGATATTTAAGATATTCATCAGTCTAACTGCAGGGCAAGTCAAGATCAGGCACCCTCTCCTCTATTGCTTAGGGTCTTAGGCAGGTCATCTTTGGAGATTCCTGAAAATTTCTCTAGAGCCAGGTTTCTGCTAGCCCTATAATGGCTCCATCAATTAAGATATTTCTTTTTTGCTCTCATCTCTGTCCTTCATCTGTCTTGATTTTCCCATTCCCTCAAATGCTCCTCAACCCTTTCCTTCTCCCCTCTTCACCCCATGCTCCCAGTTTTTTTTTTTTTTTTTTTTGTTTTTCGAGACAGGGTTTCTCTGTGGTTTTGGAGCCTGTCCTGGAACTAGCTCTTATAGACCAGGCTGGTCTCCCAAGTCCTGGGATTAAAGGCGTGTGCCACCACAGCCCCCATGCTCCCAGTTTTATCAGGTGATCTTGTCTGTTTTTAATTTACAGCTGGATCTATATGTTTTTCTTTGGTTTCAACATATTACTTAGCTTCTCTAGGATCGTGAACTATAGGTTCAATGTCCTTTGTTTATAGCTAGTACCCACTTATGAGTGAGTACATACCATATACATCTTTTTTGGATCTGGGTTATCTGACTCAGGATAGTGATTTCTAATTCCATTTATTTTAATGGAAAATTCAAGATGTCATTGTTTTTTTTTCCACTGAGTAGTATTCTAATGTGTAAATGTGCCACATTTTCTTTATCCATTTGGTTGAGGAGCATCTATTTTGTTTCCAGGTTCTGACTATTACAAATAATGCTGCCATGAACAGTGTTGAACAAATGCCTTTGTAGTATGATTGAGCAACTTTTGGATATATGCCCAAGAGTGGTATTGCTGGATCCTGAGGTAAGTTGTTTACCTATTTTCTGAGCAACTGCCATACTGATTTCCAAAGTCATTGTACTAGATTGTAATACTACTAGCAATGGATGAGTGTTCCCCTTATTCCACATCCTCTTCAGCATAAGGTATCATCGGTGTTTTTGATCTTAGCCATTCTGACAGGTATAAGATGGTAGCTTCAGAGTTGTTTGATTTGCATTTTCCTGATGGCTAAAGATGTTGAACATTTCCTTAAATATCTTTTGGCCATTTGAAATTCCTCTATTTAGAATTCTCTGTTTAGTTCACTACCCCATTTTAATTAGGTTATTTAGAATTTTAATGTCTAATTCCTTGTGTTCTTTATATATTTTGGAGATCAGTCCTTTGTCTGATGTGGGGTTGGTGAAGATACTTGCCCATTCAGTAGGCTTCCTTTTTGTCTTATAGACTATGTCTTTTGCTTTACAGAAGCTTCTCAGTTTCAGGAGGTACCATTTATTTATTGTTGCTCTCAGCATCTGTGTTACTGGGGTTATATTTAGGAAATGGTCTTCTTTGCCAATGTAATGAAGACTACTCTGATGGAGGAAGGTCATTGGTTAAAAAATAAACAAACTGCTTGTCCCTCTGGCCCTCATAGGTTAAAACATAGGTAGGAGGAGTAAACAGAACAGAATGCTCGGAGGAAGAGGAAGTGAGCTCAGAGGCCATGCTCCCCTCTCCCGGCCAGACACCATGAAGCAAGCTGCCAGGTCAGACATGCTGAATCTTTCCTGGTAAGACTGGTGCTACACAGATTATTAGAGATGGGTTGATCGGGATATGAGAATTAGCCAGTTAGGGCTAGAGTTAATGGGCCAACCAGTGTTTAAAAGAATACAGTTTGTGTGTTGTTATTTCGGGGCATAAGCTAGCCAAGCGGCCGGGGTGCTGAGGACGCACCCCCGCCGCTCCTATTACAACATACTTCCCACTTTCTCTTCTTTCAGGTTCAGTGTGGTCAGATTTATGCTGAGGTCTTTAATCCATTTGGATTTGAGTATTGTGCATGGAGATAAATATTAATCTACTTTCATTCTTCTACATGTTGACATCCAGTTATGCCAGCACCATTTGTTGAATATACTTTTTTTTTCCATTGTACAATTTTAGCTTCATTGTCAAAAAGCAGGTGTTCATAGGTGTGTGAATTAATATCTGGGTCTTCAATTCTATTCCATTTGCCAACCTCTCTGTTTTTTTGCCAATACCAATCTGTTTTCTTTATTGTAGCTCTATAGTAGAGCTTGATGTCAGGAATGGTGATGCCTCCAGAAGGTACGTTATTGTACAGGATTATTTTTGCTATCCTGGGTTTTTTTGTTTTTCCATATGAAGTTTATCATTGTTTTTTCAATGTCTGTGAAAAATTGTATTGTGATTTTGATGGGGATTGCATTGAATCTATAGATTACTTTTAGTAGAATTGCCATTTTTACTATGTAAAGCCTAACTATCTAATAGCATGGGCGATTTTTCCATTTTCTATTATCTTCTTCAATTTCTTTTTTCAAAGATTTAAAGTTCTACTCAAATAGGTATTTCACTTCTTTGGCTAGTATTTCCCCAAGATATTTTATATTATTTGCGGCTATTATAAAAGGTAATGTTTCTCTGATTTCCCTATCAGCTTCTTTATCATTTGTGTATAGGAAGGCTACTCATTTTTTTTTTGAGTTGATCTTGTATCCTGCCACGTTACTGAAGCTGTAGGTGTTCTCTGGTAAAGTTTTTAGGGTCATTTATATATACTATCATATCATCTTCAAATAACAAAAGTTTATTTCTTTCAAATTCTTCCTTTCCCTTTTGAATCCCCTTGATCACCTTTTGTTTTCATATTGCTATTGCTAAAATTATAAGAACTATGTTGAAGATATATGGAGAGAGTTTACTGACTTGTCTTGTTCCTGATTTCAGTGGATTTTGTTTTGAGTTTCTCTCCACTTAATTTGATGTTGGTTGTTAGCTTTTGTTATATTTAGGTATGTTTCTTGTATCCCTGATATCTCTAACACGTTTATCATGAAGAGGTGCTCAATTTTGTCAAATGCTTTTTCAGCATTTTTTTTCTTTCAGTTTATTTATATGATGGATTACATTGATAGATTTGTGTATGTTGAGCCAGGCTGAAATATTGAAAAGGGAGGCTGGGAGGAGGTGGAAATTTTTAATAAAAAAATTTTAATAATAAAAAAATAAAGATAAAGAAAAAATATAAATTATGCTGAATGTGGTGGGTCTCACCTGATATCACTGATCTGAAAGCTGAGGCAGAAGGATTAAATTTGAATTAAATATGTATTAAAATAATCCATATAGTCAAAGTATTGTCATTACTAAGGTCAAAACTTTAAATATCCTCTTAACTTTTTCAGAAAATGAGCCAATCTGTTTTTGTAACATATAATATCATACATAATTTATTATATTTCCTTGTTCTCACTACCATTTATCAGATATAAATTAAGATATGAGCCAGTCCAAAGTCTGTACTTTAATTATTTATGTTAATCCAGTTACACCAAAGCTATGCTTTCTTCACACCTATACACTCATATTCTTTATTTTTCTATCTTCCACACATATTTGAGTACTAATTTTAATGTATCATTTTTATATTACTTTTAGTATAAGATGTGCCTGCTTTATTTATAAATATGCTCTTATATACCAAGTAATCATAGTTGTGTATACATTTAAGAAAGGTTTTAGGACCAGTTAATAAGGACTTATAATTTTCCAATGGAAATAACCACAATCTCAGAGAACTTAGTCAACAATGATGACACTAAGAGAGATTTACATAGATCTAATCTACATGGTTAGAAAAAGACAAGATCTCTTGAGTAACTTGGAAGCATGGAGACCTTGGTGGAGGGTTGAAGTGGGAGGGGAGAGTCAGAGAAAAATGTAGAGCTCAATAAAAATCAACAAAAAAAAGAAAAAGGAAAAAAAACAAGAAAAATTAAAATACATACATCAAGTGTATATATTTGAATGACATCGAAAAATGAAAAAATGAAACTAAGTATGATATTCAGAAAAATATTATTAAGTAAGAACTCAATTAAGGCTCAGGCGAACCACAGAAGAAGGAGACAGAAGGCTTGCAAGAGCTAGAGGACAAGGTCAGGAATCCACTATGACATATTTTTCTAACGTATAACAGGGAGGTTTACACATAAAATCTCAAAAATTCTGTCATCTAAATACATTTTACACAATGGTAACACCAATTGACGTGTTAGCATAGATGAGAGAAATTGAACAAGGCCTCATCCCTAGATAAAGTACCACAGGAAATAAATGGTTGCTAAGAAAAGGACAATAAATATTCTCTAGAGACATATATCCTAACAGGTTATCTAATCCCAAGATCTCAGCCCTAAACACATATGGTTAATACTAAATGAGCTCAACATGTTATATTTATAAGTATGTATGTCTTTAAGAGTGCATTTGTGTGTGCAATATTTAATGATAAGAGGCCCAAATTTTTTGACATCAAAAAAATGAAATTATAGTAATGTAAAACTCAATCACAAAAAATTGTTTTGTGTTTATCTTATTTGTAGTATGTCTAAAAGGCTAACAAAACATATTTAGGAGAAAATAAACCAATCATTTTAAATCAGAGTGAAAATATAGATGAGCAATTCAGAAATATATAATTTCATTGGCGTTTTGTTATATGATCCAAGCAGGATTAGAATGTATGACAACAGGGAATGATTGTTCACACTGGTGCTGAAGGAAGAACTATGCTGTATGCTATCACATTTTGATTATGACTAGTACATTGTTATGGGTCTTGATGTGACCAACAGTATGCTTGGATGTTTGCTACAACAAATCACAGTGAATAGGATTCTTTTTTTTTTTTTTTTTTGATGAACACAGATGCAAAAATTCTTAACAAAATGCTTACAAACTGAATTCAGGAATACGCTGAGAAGATTACACATTATAACCAAATGGGCTTCATCCTAGAACGGCAACATTGTTACAACATACATAAACCAATAAATGGAATACAAACAAACTCAAGGACAGAAATTACATTAATTATTTAAACTGATGTTTAAAACACATTGGACAAGTTTGACAAGATTTTGTGATAAAAGCTCTGGAGACTGTAGGAACAGATGGAAAACACCTCAAAATAATAAAGGTTATATACCAACATGTTATTATAGCCAACATTATATTAAATGGAAACATACTGAGCATTTCCTCTAAAATCAGGAATGAGATAAGGAAAGTTGCCCACTCTCCTCTACCTGTTTTCTACAGTGTCAAAGTCTTAGCTGTAGCAATTAGACAAGAGACATAAAAGCGGTAATAGGAAGGGGAAAAGCCACACTCTCTTTTCTGAGACCCACTATGTAGCCCTACTGAACTTGCTATGTAGACCAGGTGGCCTCACACTCATGGAGATCTGCCTGACTATGCCTACTGAGTGCTAGGATCAGAGCTGTGTGCCACCACACCCAGCCCATTTCCTGTTTTTAAGTTTTTGAAGAAAGAGTCTTTTGATGAAGCTCAGACTGTCCTAGAACTCATGGAATTCTTCCTGTCTCTGCTCTCAAGTGCTAGATTACAGGTGTGGGCTACCAACCACACTTGGTGACTCACATCGTTTTTATGTTTGTTCATTTTGGCCAGAGAGTTCAGTTTGCCTTTGTTCAACAGAGTCAGCAATTTCTCTTTTCCTGGTGGTACCACCAGTGAATAGGATTCTTAATATACTATCCATTTTTTCTTCAAATGAGGTTTCCACAAAACTCCTCACAAAGCTAAATCTCTTACCACTGACCATTTGCTTTTTAGAAATTAACCACATGTTGTTCCTGAGACTTTCATTTCTATCAAAAGATTTTATACAGAAACCAAAGTGGTAAATAATTTAGTAGTTGCATAAACTATAAAGGATTTTTCAGCAAAAACAGTCTTTTGCTCTCATTCTTTGATGTAAAGGAGAACAGGGGAAGATGAGAATTTAGTCAGTGGAACTTTCTCAGTAAATCTATTAATAGGCAGTCCATAAAATTATTTTTTTAAATCCTCTAAACTTTGCAGTCAGGGAAAAATGAAATGAGAAAAGTAGAAAGCATTTTCTAATAAAAATAAGATGAACTGCTGCAAGGAAAACACCCTAGAGGAAAAAGAATTCAGTTTTTCACAAACATACCCAGCACAGAAGATGAAAACAAACATATCCAAGTTTCTAGTATTCCTTTCAGCCTAAGTGGTTTAATACTCTGTGTGATTTCTATTTATTGGACTTAAAAAGGAAACATGTTTGAAATATAAGGCATGATGAAATTGGTAGCCCAAATTATTTTTCATTTATCAGTGGTAGGGACAGTAAAGTAACAAAGCAACTAACTGTAAATGACAGTGAGAGCATGCTGATGTATAGAAAGTTACCTTAATTTTCTCAGCCAGAATACCAAGGAAAGTAGAATAGCTCTAAAATGTTAATATTTTCTGAACCTTGGAGCAATAGTATGTTATAGTTGTATCCATTAAGATTGAACTCCAGAACTCTGCATTTTGATAGGCTCTGATATTCTGTAGTGCTTTCCATATGTTTAAAGAGAAGTTTCTTTGATGAAGGTGAAGGGAAATTACAAAGGAAGAAATCCAGTTAAAATAAACATTTAAAAAGATGCCACTTATTTATTACCTATAGGTAAATAAATATTTTCAAATCAAGAGAATGCATGGTAAAATGAAAAGGATATCTATTGAATAATATAAAATGTAGACTATTAAACAGAATATACTATTAGGAACAAATTTATTTAAGGAAGAACTTGGTCAAATGATTTTTGTTGATAAGTAGAAATTGGGAAATTAATCACAATTATTTTCTTTATTTGTCATATTAGAAACAGTGAAAGAAAATGAAAAAAAATTATCTACAAAAGAATAGCAGTGTATAAAGTAAAAGGAAATGTAGCAGATTCTACATATAATATAAAATTAGCAGAGTTAAGTGTTTACATAAAAAAGAATTAGCAGATATTTCTGTACAGGAAAAAAACAATAAATGTTTTCACCTCTCAGTGTCAAAAGACACCTCACACATTTAGATTCATTTCTGCCTAGATTCAGGGAGGCATTGAAAATATAAAAACACTTTCTTATTTAGCTTCTCTAGGATCACGAATTATAGGCTCAATGTCCTTTATTTATGGTTAGAAACCAAATATGAGTGAGTACATCCCATGTTCCTCTTTTTGGGTCTGGCTTACCTCACTGAGGATAGTGTTTTCTATTTCTGTCCATTTGTATGCAAAATTCAAGAAGTCATTTTTTTTAATGCTGAGTAGTACTCTAATATGTATATATTCCATACTTTCCTCATCCATTCTTCCATTGAAGGGCATCTAGGTTGTTTCCAGGTTCTGGCTATTACAAACAATGCTGCTATGAACATAGTAAAAAAAAAAAGAAAGAAAATATAAAAGCACATGATTAGGACTGTAGCCACTCAAATTTTGTGGCCACATAAATTTAAATTTTATACATTTTTTACTGTTTCTAAATATCCTTCCCTTTCTATCTCCTCCTCACCATCATCTTTCTTTTTCTATATTTTCACATATCATCTTAAATCACAAAATGATATACAAATAGCGAGAGAGCCATTTAAACTATCTCATCTCAATTTTCTAATCTACTATATGGAATAACCACAATCCTGTATTAAAGCAATTAGTATCAATTGAATGAGATAACATATCAATTGCCCTTTTCAGTGTATCAAAGTTATATGTTATACCTGCATAAAGTCACTAATTTTTTGCCACACTGCTCCAAAGTTTGACTGTACTCTATTTCAAATTAATTGTTAACCCATAAATATGTATCTTTTCTCTCTCTACGTCTAAAACTCTGTTGAGACTTTGAAAGCATCAGATCATCAAAAGTTGTTGCAGCAAACAATGTGGCCTAAGAAGAAAATATTTTCTCCTTAAATACTCAATATCAAAGAACATACTCAAATAAGCTCTGCCTTCTGTATCTACAGAACATAATAAGCACAAAGTGAGCTAATTATAAGTCTGTACTTTAATTTTAATTTTTATTTAATCTTCTAATTCAGAGCTCTGTGTGAAGCTTGTTGTAAGAAGGGATAATTGGTAAGGCAAGATTTAGGCTTTTAGAGAAAAGAAAAACACTTTCAATACTTCAATTTGAGTTCTAATATTTGACATTTAGCTCCAGAATAAATGTTGCTATTTCAAAAGTGCTTCATCAAGCATATTTATATTTCTGATAATTTTACATTTTCCTTTTATTCCTTGGCTACAATGAAATGGATCATTAAATTTCCAGATTGAGATTTAGTTTCCTTCAATTCTAATATACAGTCTTCAAGTACAAAGCTTGCTCTTGATTCCATCTACACAATTTGAAGTCTCTGAACACTGTTTTACATACTTGATCGAAAGTTCCTAGGTGAACAAATTTCTTTTTCAAATATTTTCCAAAGGTATATATCTAATTACTGTTTGAGTTCATGTAAAAATAAGTTATCTTTTTGTATATAGAAATATCTTTTTTGTTAGAAGTATATTAGAATTATAAGTTGATGAGAACAAAAGTTTTTTTTCATAAACTTGTCATCTTAGTAGTAGAAAAATCAAAAACAGTTTCAGCCCAAATTTTTGTGACATGTATAGGTGCTAATAAGAAGACTCTACAAACACAAGATAATGCGCTCTGCCATTTTACTTTATCTGACAACTTCTTTTACAGAATTATCAATATTTGTCTATATGGATCATTTAAACCAAGAAATGTATAGAGGATATGTACAGAGAAATATAACTAGTAAAAGATACATGATGGATGATAGAGACAAACTGCTAGTTAACTAACTTCCCATAATAAATAAATTAATAAGCACAAAGTATTAGTGAATATCTGTAAAACTAATATTCTAATTCATAACTAAATGTAACCATTACAGTCAACAATGCTCCACAGAAATCTGTATCTAAATAAAGTACCTCTTAGAAATCAAGTAGACAACACTAGTTTTAATAGTACAGATTACCAAATGCATAAATTTTGATATCCCATGAATGGAAATATGAGAAATATCTTTAAATTATTTCTTTGGTCTTAATACTTCTGCTTATATTTTGTACTTAGTCCTTAGACAAACTAATTTCATTCAGTTATAAACTGATAGCATTTTTTTTTGTCTACATCTTATATTTCTTATGTTTTGTAAAACCTTAGATCAGAACATAAGAAATATAAGATGTAGACAAAAAAAATGCTATCAGTTTATAACTGAATGAAATTATGGGATACCTGGAGAAGTCTACTGAACACTCAGTGAATGAGATATGCAGGACAGATACTGTATCTTACCTTTAAGGGAGATAATTCTCAGATTCAGTCTATTCAGTTTTTCATACTGCCATAACTTGATGTTGCCTATTTTTCCATACATTATCATCAAACACTGGAAAGACAGCATAAAGGAAGACTGTAGAGCCATGGGTATGACAATAACACAAGCATCTAGGACTGCCCAGGATTGGAACAACTGGAAAATCACTATAAACATACTGCTCATGAATGATTAAGCATTGCCAGGGCATATATCATGATGATAATTTGCCCATAACAATTACTTGCCTGCTATTACTGGTTTATCTTCCAGCCTTAATTCACTGTCCTTTTCTTCTGTGTCAGTTCTCTAGAATTATTTCTAAAAATAATCAACCATACCAAAATTTCTTAAATTTGTAGTCTTTGATTTTTATATATGGGAAGCAAGTATAGGATGGTGATAATCACTTTTAATGTGCACACATACAAGCACACACACACACCTATAAACATACATATATATCAAATCACTCTAAACCTTCATGCTAAATATTAGCAGTTCAAACTCATTTATAATCTCTAATATGATAACTTAAAACCACTTATATCGATTGGAAATAACAAGTAATTAAATCAGTTATAGCAAGTAGTTTACTGTAAAATTCCATTTAAGTGCATAGTGAACATATCTCGAATATGAAATTTTGAATAGAACAGTTGGGCTGCCAAAACTGTTGTTTAAAAATAAGTGTGCAGAAGCCTTATACACTGTCAATGTTGACATAAATGAAAATAAATTATACATAGATAGCATGTATTTGACTTGCTTTAATTCTTCATAGAGCATGTTCAAAATAATTTGGAGGACTAATCCCAAATTTACTTATTGCTTGTTGATATTGTTTTTAATTTTCTTTTTAAAAACAAACTGAAGGATCTGGGACAATGTTTTACTGTTATATCTATATGAAAAAAACAAATTAATCAACTATGATTGCTCCATGTCAGAGGCCATCCCTTCAGTCTAAATAAGATCAATAGTTGATACAATTGTGATATAGCATCATAAAAGGTGAACATAGAAGATATAATAGGACATACATTAGGACAGGTATACATATATTTATTATTATTTTGCATAGTTTATTTTAATGAATTCCTCTGACTACCTATATAAAAATCACCTGCAAACTGATGAATAATTAAGTAAATTGATGTAGGTGATATACAAGTAGATAAATATATAAGATTCACAGATGCATAAATGCATGTTACACAGAAAGATAAGCTGAGTGTTTTTGTAAATGACACAATCTAGCTTTATCTGGAAAGAAAAACTTCAATTGACATAACATCTCCAAGAGTTTGGCCTCTGGGGTACGTTCTTGATTCATGATTTATGTGAAGGTGTCAGACATATGATGGGAAATACCATCCAGTAGAAGGTGTTTCTGAGTTGTGTAAAATAGCAAAGTGAATAAGATATTGAGAGCAATCCATTATATAGTGTTATTTCTTGTCTTTGCTTCTGTTCATTACCCAAATTCTTTTTAGGATGGTGTATAATTAGTGTGTGTAAGCCAAATAAAGTAATTCCTAGCCAAGTTGCTTTTTTTTTTATTGAGAAAACGAAAAAAGTTTCCGCCTCCCCCCAGCCTCCCATTTCCCTACCCCTCCTCCCACCCCTCTTCCCCTCCCCCCACTCCCCTCACCCTCCCCCTCCAATCCAAAGAGCAGTCAGGGTTCCCTTTCCTGTGGAAAGTCCAAGGTCCCCCCCCCTCCGTCCATGTCTAGGAAGGTGAACATCCATACTGTCTAGGCTCCCACAAAGCCCAAACTTGAAGTAGGATCAAAACCCAGGGCCATTGTCCTTGGCTTTTCATCAGCCCCCATTGTTCGCCATGTTCAGAGAGTCCTGTTTTATCCCATGCTTCTTCCTTCACAGTCCAGCTGGCCTTGGTGAGCTCCCCATAGGTCAGCCCCACTGTCTCCGTGGGTGGGTGCACCCCTCGTGGTCCTGACCTCCTTGCTCACGCTCTCCCTCCTTCCGCTCCTCACTGGGAACTTGGGAGCTCAGTCCAGTGCTCCTGTGTGGGTCTCTGTGACTATCTCCATCCATCACCTGATGAAGGTTCTATGGTGATATGCAAGATAATCATCAGTATGGCTATAGGATAGAGTCATTTCAGGTTCCCTATCCTCAGCTGCCCAAGGAACTAACTGGGGACCTCGCCTTGGGCTCCTGGGAGCCACTCTAGGTTCAAGTCTCTTGCCAACCCTAAGGTGACTCCCTTAACTAAAAATTGTGCTTCCGTGCTCCCCTATCCCACCTTCCTTTATCCCAATCCTCCTGTTTCCCCAAGTTTCCCTCATCCTCCCCCTCTCACTTTTCTCTCCCCTTCCCCCGATACTCCCATCCCCCCTCCAAGATCCCAAAATTTCTCCCCGGCATTTTTGTCTAATTCCCTTAGTCAAGAGAATAATTATATGTTTTTCCTTGGGTTCACCTTCTAATTTAGCTTCTTTAGGTTCACTAATTATATACTCCGTGACCATTATTTATGGCTAGAAACCAATTATGAGTGAGTACATCCCATGTTCATCTTTTTGGGTCTGGGATACCTGACTCAGGATAGTGTTTTCTATTTCCATCCATTTGCATGCAAAATTCGAGAAGTCATTGTTTTTTACCGCAGCGTAGTACTCTAATGCGTATATATTCCACACTTTCTTCATCCATTCTTCCATTGAAGGGCATCTAGGTTGTTTCCAGGTTCTGGCCATCATAATTAATGCTGCTATGAACATAGTTGAACAGATGCTTTTGTCATGTGATAGGGCATCTCTTGGGTATATTCCCAGGAGTGGTATTGCTGGGTCCAGGGGTAGGTTGATCCCGAACTTCCTGAGAAACCGAAACACTGATTTCCAAAGTGGTTGCACAAGTTTGCATTCCCACCAGCAATGGATGAGGGTACCCCTTCCTCCACAGCCTCTCCAGCAAAGGATATCATTGGTGTTTTTGATTTTAGCCTGTCTGACAGGTGTAAGATGATATCTCAAAGTTGTTTTGATTTGCATCTCCCTAATCACTAAGGAGGTTGAGCATGACCTTAAGTGTCTTTTGGCCATTTGAACTTCTTCTGTTGAGAATTCTCTGTTCAGTTCAGTGCCCCATTTTTTAATTGGGTCAATTAGCATTTTGAAGACTAGTTTCTTGAGTTCTCTATAAATTTTGGAGATCAGGCCTTTGTCTGTTGCAGGGTTGGTGAAGATCTTCTCCCAGTCAGTAGGTTGTCTTTTTGTCTTAGTGTCTTTTGCTTTACAGAAGCTTCTCAGTTTTAGTAGGTCCCATTTATTCAATGCTACCCTTAATGTCTGTGCTGCTGGGGTTATACATAGAAAGCGATCTCCTGTGCCCATTTGTTCTAGGGTGGTTCCCACTTTCTCTTCTATCAGGTTCAGTGTGTTCGGACTGATATTGAGGTCTTTGATCCATTTGGACTTGAGTTTTGTGCAAAGTGATAGATATGGGTCTATTTTCAATCTTCTACAGGTTGATATCCAGTTGTGCCAGCACCATTTGTTGAAGATGCTTTCTTTCCTCCATTGTATACTTTTAGCTCCTTTATCGAAAATGAGGTGATCATAGGTTTGTGGGTTAAAATTTGGGTCTTCTATGCGATTCCATTGATCGACTTCTCTGTTTTTATGCCAGTACCACACTGTTTTCATTACTGTAGCTCTGTAATAGAGTTTGAAGTCAGGGATGGTAATGCCTCCAGAAGATCCTTTATTGTATAGGATTGTTTTAGCTACCCTGGGTTTTTTGTTTTTCCATATAAAGTTGATTATTGTCCTTTCCAGATCTGTGAAGAATTTTGCTGGGATCTTGATGGGGATTGCATTGAATCTATAAATTGCCTTTGGTAGAATTGCCATTTTTACTATGTTGATCCTCCCAATCCAAGAGCAAGGGACGTCCTTCCATTTTCTGGTATTCTCTTCAATTTCTTTCTTCAATGCCTTAAAGTTCTTGTCAAATAGGTCTTTCACTTCCTTGGTTAGAGTTACCCCAAGATAGTTTATGCTGTTTGTGGCTATCGTGAAAGGTGAAGTTTCTCTGATTTCCCTCTCTGCTTCCATATCCTTCGTATATAAGAGGGCGACTGATTTTTTGGAGTTGATCTTGTATCCTGCCACATTACTAAAGGTGTTTATCAGCTGTAGGAGTTCTTTGGTGGAGTTTTGGGGGTCGCTTATGTACACTATCATATCATCTGCAAATAACAAAAGTTTAACTTCTTCTTTTCCAATTCGAATCCCCTTGATCCCCTTAGTTGTCTTATTGCTATTGCTAGAACTTCAAGCACTATATTGAAGAGATATGGCGAGAGTGGACAGCCTTGTCGTGTTCCTGAGTTTAGTGGGATGGCTTTGAGTTTCTCTCCGTTTAATTTGATGTTAGCTGTTGGCTTGCTGTATATAGCTTTTATTATATTTAGGTATGACCCTTGTATCCCTAATCTCTCCAAGACTTTTATCATAAAGGGATGTTGAATTTTGTCAAATGCTTTTTCAGCATCTAATGAAATGATCATATGGTTTTTTTCTTTCAGATTATTTATATGATGGATTACATTGATAGATTTTCGTATGTTGAACCAGCCCTGCATCTCTGGGATAAAGCCTACTTGATCATAATGGATAATTTTTTTAATGTGTTCTTGGATTCGGTTTGCCAGTATTTTGTTGAGGATTTTTGTGTCAATGTTCATGAGTGAGATTGGCCTGTAATTCTCTTTCCTAGTAGAGTCTTTGTGTGGTTTTGGTATCAGAGTAACTGTAGCTTCATAAAAGGAATTTGGTAGTGACTCTTCTGCTTCTATATTGTGAAATACATTAAGGAGTATAGGTATTAGGTCTTCTTGGAAGTTCTGGTAGAATTCCGCATTGAAGCCATCTGGTCCTGGGCTCTTTTTGGTAGGGAGGTTTTTGATAACAGCTTCTAATTCTTCGCGACTAACAGGTCTATTTATATTGTTCACCTGGTCCTGGTTTAACTTTGGTAAATGGTATTTATCTAAAAAAGTGTCCATTTCTTTTACATTTTCCAGTTTTGTGGCATACAGGCTTTTGTAGTAGGATCTAAGGATTCTGTGAATTTCCTCTGTGTCTGTGGTTATGTCCCCCTTTTCATTTCTGATCTTATTAATTTGCATATTCTCTCTCTGCCGTTTAATTAGTTTGGGTAGGGGTTTATCAATCTTGTTGATTTTCTCCAGGAATCAACTTTTTTTTTTTTATTGAGAAAAAGAAAAGAAAAAAAAGTTTCCGCCTCCTCCCGGCCTCCCATCTCCCTCCCCCTCGTCCCACCCTTCTCCCCCTCCCCCCGCTCCTCTCCCCCTCCCTCTCCAGTCCAAAGAGCAGTCAGGGTTCCCTGTCCTGTGGAAAGTCCAAGGCCCTCCCCCCTCTGTCCATGTCTAGGAAGGTGAACATCCAAGGTGGCTAGGCTCCCACAAAGCCCGAACTTGAAGTAGGATCAAAACCCCGGGCCATTGTCCCTGGCTTCTCATCAGCCCCCATTGTTCGCCATGTTCAGAGAGTCTGGTTTTATCCCAAGGAACCAACTTTTTGTTTCATTGATTCTTTGGATTGTTTTCTGCGTTTCTATTTTGTTGATTTCTGCCCTTAGTTTGATTATTTCCAGTCTTCTACTCCTCCTAGGTGAGTCTGCTTCTTTTTTTTCTAGAGCTTTCAGGTGGGCTGTTAAGTCTCCAATGTGTGCTTTCTCTGTTTTCCTTAAGTGGGCACTTAGTGTTATGAACTTTCCTCTTAGGACTGCTTTC
>JABTXL010020168.1:910362-959338 GCA_025134845.1 Neodon shergylaensis
GTAGTGAGTAAGAAAGAAGGCCCTGCCAAAGGAGCAGGGGGAGGGGGGGTTGTGCTCTCCCCTGGGACAGACTGACCCTGGATCACACACACTCACCCGTCCAGAAGGCCGCCGCTCCGGGGACAAAAGGAAGAAAGTGTCCCCAAGTTGCTTTTTGTTCATAATGTTTCATTGTAATAATTGAAAGAAATCTGAATATAGATTATAGATAGATTGATAATCTGGACAGCAAAACATCTCTCTACTGCTTCCCCACTTCTCAAACTCTTCTTAATTGGTTGTCTTTATAGGGTTGAAATCATTGTACAATTTTAATTTAGTTTCTCAAAAATTTTATTGCATCAAAATTGTCAATGAAAACACTTTTTTTTATGTTCTCACCTACCATCCAAGCTATTTCTCATAATACTTACCTTAAAATTTAAAAAAAAAGTTTCAAAAAATAAAGAAATCACTAGAGTCTGTAGATATTACTTTTGAAGTCCATCCTCTTGTCTCTCCAATGATTCTCATACAAAGATTTCTGTGACTATGGTATGTTGTTGCCAATGAACTGTTTAACAGCCACTTTAATTTCATGTGTCTTTCTAAACATCTTCAAAATTAATCCTGATCATATTTTTGACTGGTTTTAAATTTTTAAGCCATAATGATGATACAGAAATTTACAAACTCACTATCTTAAGGTTTGTCTTTCATCAGTACCTATGGGCTTATTAATACTTTGTTTGAAATTTCAAGATTTAAGTACCAGAAAACAAAAACAAACTCACAAAATTAATGTGTATTGATTTATCTTCCATAAGGTTGGTTCTACTTAATGTAGCCAATGTCTTATTGATGTTTCTATATTTGTTTTTTATAGGAAGTATTAGAAACTTTAATGATTTAGGGGATTCCTCAGATTATTGCAGGAATGTCATAGTCCTGACACTCTGTAGATTATAACATGCCAACCTGATTCTAGATGAGAAATCCTCCTGTCTTAGCCTCATATGGCTTAGATTATGAGAAATATGATGGTATTTGTTTTCCATGGGAGAAAACAGAGTCTCAAGAGAGAAAAGGGTAATATTTATCAATCACCTATTAAGAAACATTGAATTATTGCAAATGCAAAACAGACATTGTTTCACATAACCTTCCCAAATATGCATTAGATTTAATGAACTTTTACTTATTTCTATGTTAAAATTTAGATTGTTTTCTTCAATAAAACAAAGTCAAACTTACTTTATTTACAAATGATTCTCAAAATTGTTAGAAGATATTTCACAACAATTTATTCAGCTTCGGAACAAGTGCTAAAATATAGACACTGTTTATTGGAATAATGATGGATACTACAGTTAGGCATGCAATCCAATTATGAATGCACATTACAACCTATTAAGAGCTTGATGCTTGAATTTACTTTCTAATTAATTAAAATCTTGTATATGTGACATAAATTATACTGAGCAATAAAGTTTCTAATACTTATAAACAGTACTCTTAGAACCAATTACTCTCCTATAGTAATTGTATAATTATGTATAAGCATTATACATAATGATTGTTATCAAACCTAAAGAGATGCAGAGGTCACATGCTAATTAAATGGGCCAGCAAAAATAAATAAATAAAAATATATATATAAGTTTTTTGAATATACATTCAGAAAAATTTAGACAAAGAATTTCCAATGTATATGTTGTAAAAAAAACTATTTCTGTCTACTCTCTTGGGTTCGGTAAGTATATAAAAAATTAACAACAAGCCGGGCGGTGGTGGCGCACACATTTAATCCAAGCACTCGGGAGGCAGAGGTAGGTGGATCTCTGTGAGTTCAAAGCCAGCCTGGTCTACAAGAGCTAGTTACAGGACAGGAACCAAAAAGCTACAGAGAAACCCTGTCTTGAAACCCCCCCAAAAAGATAACGACAAGCCCACTAATAAGAGAGAATTAAAAATTCATTTTTTTTTTTGTATTTGAGCATCACAGAAAAAAATCTGTAAGTTCTTGGTGCTCATGCATTGTATTCATAGAGGAGAAAGGAAAATAGATGTAGATGATTTATATGAGAATAAATTACTTTGAGTAAGTCTGAATAGGATTTTACAGCAATAAATTATAGTTTGTAATTGTTTTTTTTGGACATGATGCATATTAATGAGATAGATTTTCCTATATATGAATCTCTCATTTGTCCTCAGTACGAGCTTATTTGCCATCCATAGTGTTATATTTGTAGTTGGCATTTGCTGAATTCTGTTAGAATGAATAAGGAATATTTTAGAAAGAGGATTGAGATAAGGGACACAACTTAACAGTTCTTTATGATCTTAGCTCTCTATCAACATGACATGGCCTTAAGAAATACAGAGTGAAGTTCTGTAAAGTTTAGGGGTTATTAAAGATTGGGTTATAGCATCCTCAAATATGACTGCAAAAAATTACCATATGATATCCAAAGTATATGCCTTTAGTATATTGATTACTTCCAAGTTCAGAAACTGTAGACACAGAAATAGCATTGAAAAAGTAACCTTTGGTAAGATAAGTCAGCATTTATTTTAGGAAACAACTGAAGTCTGTAGTGAATGAGTGTTTTTTACATGAAGATGGCCATATGAAAGATACCTGTCAAAGATGGATGGGAATATCAATGCCTTATCTGGGTGAGGCTCAGAAAGATACTGAGTACTACCTCTGATGCAAGTATAAATGTTGAAATTGTTTGCAAAAAAATGTGCACTGACTGGCCTCCTTAGCATTATTCCCCAGGGAATTGTGAGTGCACTATCTGCCTGTTCCACAGACCCATGATGCACAACAATCAGATCTGCATCCCCGTGATGCAGGACAATCAGATGTGATTAGGAGTCAAGTCAAAACAGGAACTCAGCTTATTACTGTGAGCATCAGCTTATATACGTTAAGTGACATTGTGTGATATAGGAGTACCTACAGCCAATGATAGAAAGCCAAGCCCTCCCCTTGGCTAGAGGGGTATCTACCTAGATTTTTCTGTCTCATCCTCACTTGGTAGCTTTGAGACTATCCTTCAAATTTGAGCCAGGCTTTTCTCTGTCCTGCAGTCCTCAAGGTACAGGCCCTGAGATAATTTTGGCCCAACAGCTTACAAATTTTGATTTTATATCCAATCCCCCACCCCAGTCACCAAGTCAAAATAGCCCACCAGTGAGAGAATATGGGCCAAGGTGACCTATATCCAGAGTTTTGGCCTGGATACCCTCATATTGCAATTCATCCACAGGGTGAGATTATCGAGCCTATCTTAGTGTACTTGTAGGCCCATGAGTTGTACCTGTTCTGTTTTTGGAATTCTTGTTTCATTCAGCCTTTGGAAAATGCATGGGCCAAAAAGACAGATCAATAAACAAATAGTCATCTGCCCAATTAGGGAAGAGATTAGTGTGGTAAGCCATGGGGACCAATTAAACCATGTCTCATAGGGAGTCCTTGACTTAAACAAATCAATATCTTTTCTTGACTCATCTAGTGTTCTTATATTAACCCAGAATGATCTTCATAGAAACAAAATTCTTCCCCAAATGCCCTGAAAATTCCTCGCTGTTCTATAAACAGAAAGTTTAAGCCTCTCCTATTTTGTAAGGATGCCTTTGCTATGAAATCCAAAGATTTTTGTAAATAATGTACTGTAGTCTATGTCTTATCTAAAGTCAATTGTGAGTGAATTATTTCAAATTCTTGTAAAATCTCCAGGGATGAGGTGTCGAGGGCAGTCCTGGCCACCACTAGTCCCATCAATATGGTGATGGCCACGGCCCTTAGGGCTCTCTCTTATGCCTTTGGGCCAGGAATTCTTGGGTGTGATAAAGCATGTGAGGAAAAAAAGTCAGTGCAAGCAGGCAAGTATCATTATGCTGAATGATCAGTAGGTCAGACAGGCAGGAAGTAACCCCTGTCTCTTGGAAGATGAGAAAATACCCATGATGTTTGGTCACCCTCCATGAAGCTATAGACCCATTATCCACATCACAAGTGAGGTTATGACGATGATATCTGGTGTATGAGACACAGTTGCATTAAACATCTGCCAAAGGGGGATAGTCAGTGCCAACACTTCCCTCATCTCAGGGTTTTTCCAACTACAAATAGCAGCTTTATCTAGTATTTTCTAAGAGCCATTTACCCCAAAGGTTTCAAAGTAGGGGGTAGTGGCTGTAAGCAAAGCCAACAGTCCTCAGTGGCTTCAGGGTAGGTAAGGCTTAAAGTCATAAAGACCATCTTAATGGTCTTCATCAAATAAGATGAGGCTTCTAATCCCCATATTTCTCTAGGTGGCTTGGTAAAGGATACCTTAGGGATAGATGATCAGGGAAGTAGAGGTGTGTAAAGTTGAAGTATATAGAGTTGAAATATATACAGGCTTGTTCCCCATGGGTATTAGTTTGGAAGCAGGCCTCAGCATCTGAGGTGGGTGTTCAGGAAGTATCTCCATTCAAAGCATGACTATAACGTAGTAATCATATTCCTTTTGGTATAGCCTTAATCCACACATCTTCCCATATAACCAGGATAGTTTCCCTTTCTTCCCCTGATCTGTAAACCTTAATATCAAAATGTTGCATCTAAATAGAGTGCATCTTCCATATTGGGGGTTTTGGGATAGGGGTACCTGGGAGACCCTGGAAATGATCATATCTCCATTTTTTTAAATCTAATGTCCATTGCCAGTCTGCTCATATCACCAGGAAAGCAGTAGAAATCTGAAGCCCCTGCCCCCACAGTTTCTAATAGCAGAGGCAGTTTGTTGCTTCCTGGGCATACACAAAATGGTGTCTACAAAGAGGGGATATCTCCTAAAAACATGAGAACACCCAGGCTCATTAAGATGCCAGGGGTAGGGTGCACCCCTGAGAGCCTCCACATTCAAGTCTCAATTTAATCCTGGAATTCAGTCTCCCATGTCCCAGTGCCCATTTGCCAAATTGCAGAGGTCAAATATCAGATCATGTAACCACATCCAGAGTGTCTGAAGAAGGACACTTGAAAGAAATCCCCCACTAGCTCAGAATTGAGAAATAAAAGATGATTTATTTAGGGGTATACCCACAAATCACAACCATCTTCTTGAACAGAGATCAGAAATTGAAACCCACAGCTGAAAAGAGACAAGTTACATGTTCTACATGGTCATATATAGTATAAGTGAGCAGGTAACTACTGGGGAGGTAAGACTTCCTCCAGCACCTACCCCTTCAGTTTAAATAAGAGACTTCTAAACCTAATACACAGTTGTATACAATAAAAACAACTATATTCAATAATTATCCTATCATAAGTAGTTGAATTCTTGTATAATAAATAACTTGGCCAAGTCATGAGAGGAAAGTAACTACAACTATCGAGTCTTCAACCCCATTAAAGATCCAAGAAGGGAAATAATATTAATTGAGTAAGCAGAAAGTGCAATCAAGCAATTTCCAAGATGTGCAATAAATGACAAAGACAACTGGCTACCTGGGCAATCACCCAAAGTCTCATTTGCAAAGCTGAAGCAACCAGTTTTGGCTAAGGCCTAAAAAAGCTGACAGACCATTTTCAGAGGCAGGAAATTTTTCAAAACCGTCTTACTCTGTCTTGGCAAGATTTGGCAGTCCTGCTTATCAATTTCCAGATACCATGTACCTTGTCAGTGCTTGAGGCATGGACATTTTTTTTGCCCAAAGGCCAGTTTTGCCAAGAAGAAAACAAGCTCCAAGTGGAGTGACTTAGATGCTCAACAATCTCTCAGGAATAGATCGGTGCTGAAAAGAGCAATTGTGTCTCACTTCAAAAGAACTCTAAGTTATTTAAATGTCATAATCTATAGCTCTTTGAAGTAGTTGAAGATTACCTATTTATGCAGAATACAATCTCTATGTATCTAAAGAACCTGATTAGTCTAACTATAAGTATGACAAACATAGATGACTAATGATCTATAATTCTTAATATCTATACAACTCAAAGACAGAGACTTCATGTTAGAATAATATACAATAAACATCTGTGCAACAAATGAGGAGAATGACCTCAAAATGTAAACAATGCATAAATATCTTAATAAGAGGTATAAATGTACATTGCAATATGATAAATATATATCAGTATATAAAATGTTTAAGCAGAGGTAGAAGAATGCATGCATACAATATTCAATATAATTTAACTGTTTTATCAACATACAAAAATCTATACCAATGTAATTGCCTATAAATAATAACTCACAAGTATTCACTCTATTACTCACTATTACTGTTAGTGTAAATAAGCTCATACTAATCTATTATCACATCCAATTTCCCCCCTTTTTTCAAAGATATCTCTGAGCCTATAAAATCCTCTCCATCCCCAACCCTATACCAATTATAATCAACCCCTAAATTATATCCCTAACCCTGAGGACAAACTTTGTTGGGAGAGGGGACATTGTCTTCTAGAACTACTTCCAGCTGTTATGGGGGTGATGCTCTTTCTATGGGATCCTGTGAAAGCAAAATGGTGGTTATATTCCAAGATTACTGTCTGATATAATTGCAAATAGTCCCTGAGTATTTGGTAGGGTTTTTCTGAGCTTCCTATTTGGAGGTCTGGACAGAATTTTGTAAAAAAAAAAGTGCACCATTTCAGCTAGTTGGAACCATATTGAGCAGCTGGTACACAAAACAGTTCTTATAGAAGTGCTATCAGAATCAAGATGTCATATCAACCAGGTGGAGTTGTTGTGGAGACCCATCTTCTTCCTGGAAACTTTAAAGATTACTGCAGGAAAATCCATTGTTCATTGTGGAAAATTTAAACATCATTTTTATAGACATATACAGACATAAATATTCAATGAAAGGTAAAATCCAGATAAAAATTGATATGAAGAAAAATAATTTTTTTCTAAATTATTTTTTCCTTATGTCTCATTAGACATTATGACATTAGACAGAAACTCTGATTTTATTTTAACAACATTCTTGGATTTAGAGAGGGACATAGCCATTGTCCAACTCCAAAAAAATCTATATTTTCATATATATATATATTTACCTATACTTATGAGTCATATATTTTTCTTGATAATCCTTATTGGATAGTTATTTTTCCATCTGTCAGAATTCAAACATCCAGTGTCTCTTGAATTTTTGAAGATGAGTATTTTCCTGAAAAGACAAGAGGAAAACCCTGCCCCAACACTTATGAAGTTTAATTACCATTTGTTTGTTTGTCACCATTGTGGACGAGCTGTCATTTCTATTTTTCAAGAGGTTTCTTCTTTTAAAACAGAATCTTTATTAATTTTGATGATATCCATAGTTTTTCTTCTCCTGTGGAAACAAGAGAAAACTCCTTCCCCAATATAGTACATCTCCTGGCTTCTATTGTGAGGTCAACACATCTTTGAAATGAACCAGTTGATTTAAATTCAGAATAATTTTCTATTAGCCACTGTCTCTCTGCTGCTGTTGTCCCTTTCTCATTAGCATTAAGAAAATTCAAGGTTATTAAAGTATTATGTAATCTATTTCTGGGGGCATTTTCCACCACTTTCTATTTGTTTAGCATATCCTTTATAGGTAGACCTGACCTTTCTATAACTGCCTAACCTGTAGGATTTTGTGGTATACCTGGAATATGTTTAATATTATAATAAGCAAAAAAAAACTGTTTTATTTTCCTAGACACATATGCTGGACCATAGTCTGTCTTTATTTGTGCAGGTATACCAATGATGGCCATAAATTATAATGAATGTGTGATTACTGATTCAGCCTTTTCTGAGTTTAAAGCAGTTGCCCACTGAAAACCTAAGTATCAATGTTTATGGCCTCATCTAGAACAGTATAGTCTTTTACAGAAGGCTCTGGATTTTATAATTTTCCTGGTAAGACATGTCCTCCAAAATTACTGGGAATGACTGAGCCACTTTTAGCTTTGGGCCCTTGAGAGTCTCCTCAATGTGTTTTCTGAAAGTATTGGGTTGCCTTGTTTGTCTTTTGTTGATCTGTATTCATTGGTCCAATGTCAGCCTTTGCCACACCATCTACATATACCTGAAGGGCGAGTGCTAAAATTCTTGCCATTCCCAGAGGAGACATTATGCCTAGGAATTCCTTGTCTACAAACAATCCCTTCTTAGATGTCCTATTCTACCACAATTAAAACATTTTGAATTATGATGTTTCCTCATTCCTTTGGAAATTGCTTCTCCTACCCAAGATTCAGTATTATTGTCAAACATCTCAATGTTCATTGTATGCAGGATCCATTCATCCACAGGAACTGATCTAACCTTTAAAGGCCCAAGTATCTTTTTGCATTCTAAGTTGGCATTTTAAAAAACAAGAGATTCAATAAGTACTCATCTAGTATCTGGATCTGTTACTGCTATTTGTACAGCCTCAGTTAATCTTTGTTAAAAGTCCATAAAGGGTTCTTTCTTGCCCTATTTAACACTGGTATATGATTCAATACTATTTCTTAGTTCTTGAATCCTGTCTCAAGCATTTAAGACTGCTTTGTGCCATAGGGACAAGGTTTGTTCATTACAAAGAGCATGAACCTGTGGTCCAGCAAAGGGGCTTTCACCAAACAAAAATTTGACCTTAGGAAGTCTCAAGTCCTTTTGCTTTTCCCTGTTGTTCCAAAATTTTTGCCTCTTACCTGAAATAAATTCTAAACATTAATTGAGGCCCATCATCCATGATTACTGAATATAACTGAATCAGTCTTGTGGATGCATTGATGCTAGACGACCATGTCTTTATCTTCTCCCTAACAAGTGTGGAATGCAAACCATAAATTACAATAGCTTGCTCAATTTCTTTTAGATCATTCATCCATCTACCTTCTGTGGATCATCTTGGGCCTTTAGATCTTGATTCTTTATCAGAGTAGATTACAGGGTAGGAAGCTAAAACTTTGGGTAAGTCATCTCTGACAGCTATTAGTGATGTTGAATCCTGGTCTTGTGTCTTCATTCCTTGTTTATCAGCTCCAATAATTTCCTCAATCATTTCAAATCTTTTTACTATTGTCTTTTATAAAGCCTGAATCTCCTGACCTGTATATATTTCTGGTGATTTTATTGAGGTACATAGCCTCTGGTCCCCATTTTACACATGTGATTCTAAGATCTGAAGTTTCTCCTTTAAAGATAACATCTCATACTTGGACATTACTTGAATAGCTTGCAGATTGTCATCCTGGAGAGATACTCTATCTGCTAACTTATGATAACTTTCTAACAAATTTTGTTGTCAAACTCAACAATATGAATTCTTTCAGATAATGTTTTTGTACCCTTAGATATGGATTCAGTTTTGTCTGTCAAATTAATGTTATCCTTTTTACAGTATTAATTTTTTTCAGGCAACTTTTGATTTTTGATAATATTAATCCTGTCAACTAGATGTTCATTATTAGTTTGAAAAAACTGTATCATTCCTAAAGGTGTCATATTCTTTTTAATGATAGAATATGGAGAAGAAAATTGAGTCCCAATACCCAATAAATTGAAGTATCACCATAACCATATAAAGCTCACATAATGCAATCCATAGTATTAGCAAAAAAGTTACCAAAAGTTTTAATGTTAATGTAGTCTGCCTTATAGATTTGTTAGTTACCTGTTATGTGATCTGGTAAACTATATTCTTTATTGTCGAGCAGATGTTGTGGTTGCAGGGTTGTGACTAGAAGCAATGCAACTAGACACTTTAGTTTTCCACCTTAGTACTAGTTAAATACTGAGAGATATGCTTTGCTTAACAAATTAAAAGCAATTAAATCAGTTCCATACATAGAGCAAGAAAACCAGAACTCCTGGGCAGGGAGAAGTAACCAGAAGCTCCACAAGTCACCACCTGGTAAGGAACTGTGGCAGGGAATGCAGCAGTCATGTGTACTTGGGAAATTTCCAAGTTGCCACATGCTGTAAACTCCACTGTGGCACCAGTTCTACAAAAAATGCTTAGGTAAAAGCAAGCCAAGTCAGCAGGGGTGAGAGACTGTCTGGGCCATGAACCAGCTAGACTGTTAGGCAATCCACCTGGTAGGAGTGAAGTTTGAATTGAAGTCGGCACCAAATGAAGAAGGATACTTAAATGAAATTCCACATTAGCTCAGAATTGAGAAATAGATGGTTATTTATTTAAGGGTAGACTTTCATATCAGAAACTTCTGTTTGAACGGAAATCAGAAACCGAATCTGACAGCCTGAGAAGAGGCCAGACACATGCTTTACATTGGCATATATAGTATAAAAGACCACACCACAGTGGGTGGGTAACCACTAGTTATATGCCATCCTACAGCAGGGTATCCTCATGGAGAAGTCCGGTTTAGGATCCTTCCAGTGCCAGCACTCAACAAGATCCATGTCACCTTCTGTAGTTAGTGGGAGCTTGCTGCCTGGACATTGATCCCTGTGAGAAGAGTTAACATGATTACTACTGGGAGGGCCATCTGAAATAGATAAGCTCATAACACTTTACTCAAGGGCCAATCTCCCTGGGGCAGTGGTTATTTTTCTTTTCTTGTGTTTGAATTTAAGTGTTGTCCACATAATCTCTTTCTTTATTGATCATCTTGGTCTTCCCCCATTGTACTGAGGGGAGAGGAGAAATTTTATGTTACAAGTTAAGTTCTCTGTCCTACAGGCCTCAAGGTACAGGCTCTGAGATAATTTTGGCCCAACAGTCCACCTTAGCTATGTTCCCTTGGAAGTTTATGGCCTAAAGACTGCTCCCCTACAGAATATTCTTACCAATATATGCTAAACCTATTCCTTGCTAAGCTATATATTAGAACCCTGCTACCATATTTGTCTGTATTTATTAACCTCTACTTTCTTTTTCAGGTTTATGTAGTAACCCTGCTTCCTGTTCAACCATTGTCTATCTTTCTTTAGTTCTTTAGTCTCTTGCCATTCAAGTTAGGTCAATCCCTGAAGCTGTGCAGAACACAGGAGTTTATAGAGGGAATTTTCTTTGATAAACATATCTATATCAGGAATATAATGATGGTAGGCAATTACTATCACCTATCAAACACATAGTAAGGAAACTATTATTCACTATATACTCCTCTCTGCTCCATCATTCTCCAGTATGTATGTGAGAATTTATGTTTCCTCCAACACCCAGAAGTCTGACATCCCTGTTCCTTCCTGTAGTTGTTGATGATATATAAAGTGGTTCTTGATGTTCCTAACTCTATATCCCTTTATTACAGCCCTTCATGTTGTGGTGACCCTGAATCCAAAAATTATTTTTGTTGCTACTTCATAACTGTAATTTTGCTAGTGTTAAGAATTATAACTTAAATATCTGTATTAATGGTCTTAAGCAACTTTTGTGAAATGACCATTTGATACCCAAGGGGTTGTACCCATAGTTTAAGAACTGTTGATAAAGAAACATTCATTCTATGGTTCTTCTTTGAGTCATATTGTATTTTCTGACATTTATTTTTACACACTTTTTTTCTTATGTTAATTTGTTTTATGTCAGTTTAATGCATTTTCCAGCAATAAAACTTAGAATAATAAAATAAAGTCATTCTCCCATCTCAAAGTTCTTCCTCTTCTAAGAGAGATAACTTGGTCCTACAAATGTCCTGATCAAGTAAGTGCTGACTCAATGTTTCCTTTGGCATTTTATAAAAAAAATATTTATTTTCTTTTCATAGATTACAAATTACAACATGCAAAAACGCCTTTTTATTTTTATTTTATTTATCAAGGTGAATGAAAGCATTATTCACTCACTTCTACTACAAATGTGTAGAAGTATAAATGGACCTTCCAAAATTTCAACCTTAAAGCTATTGTTTTATTGTAAAAGGTTTGGACTTTGAAAGCCAAACCTAACTTAAAATGTAGTTCAGCTATTATCTCGTTTTTATAAACATTCTCATGTTGTTTAACCTTCTGGAATTCAACTTCTTCTATCATACCATACTTACCACAAAAAGAAAAGTTTATCAATTTGCCAGACAAACAAAAAGTTTGTCCAGGTTTAGCTGAAGTTAGCGTGAATCCAGTTTCAGAGAATTTGCCTTAGTACAAGTTGGAAAGCACAGTAAATGGAAGACACCTGAGAAAACTTCTAGAAAAAAAAATGTTTCACAAACTGAAATGACAGAAGCTTAGCCTCTAGTGAGTTGATTTCAGCAAGATACCTGCAAGCAAACTTCTTTAACAGTAACTGGATTATTGTATTTTTTATGGAACTGAGGAGGTTAAAAAGGATTTGGAATGCATATATTCTGCAATAGATGCAAGTGCCTACTTAATGACAAAGAGGAAGCATACATAAATTTAAAATGGTGACTTCAGGCCTTTTTTTGTCATGAAAAATACTGGCAAAATGAAGAATAAGTCATTAATTCATACTTCCAAGTACTAGTAGAAAAGGACTTTCATTTCATCATTCATTTTATGAATATATTTATAGTTTATAGAGTAGAGCTGTCAGGGTAGAGATGATAAAATGTATGAAATACATGAAAAAAGGCAAAATCAACACTGAAAGTAGTAAAAATTGAGCAACTGTTAATTTTAAAATTAAAATCGAGACAAGTAAAGAGTTGAGCTTAATGTGCATGTGATATATTTTGAAGAGGATATTCCTGTAATTGTGATGACTAATGCTATTACTTAAGTTTAAATTACTGTGCTTAAAAAATCTATAAAAGAAAGATGTATCTCACCTGTAAGTCCCAGTTGCTCAAACAAATTTAACTTCCTGGAATGTTGGGGCCTATGGTTCTTGTAAAATATATAAGATGCATGTTTTCACTTCTGTAAACAAGCTTGGTTGCCCCCTATCACACAAGATGTGTGCTTGATCCTTGATCATATATAGACATGAGGCATGTCAGGATATATGCTTGCCTTTGATTGCACAATGGCAGAAAGTACACAGCTTTGTGAGTTTTGTCTTTATAATCCTCTGAAAAATGGAATTCAGTGCCATATTCTGAATGAGTCTCAGGTGTGAACCTGGTCAATATTCATGGTCCTGGCCAGTGTTTTATAAGGCCTCTTATTTGTTAAAATATATTTATAGTCTAATTGGTAAATCTCAGAATGACCATAGAAATTATTTTTTTGCCAACCAAAACTTTGAATTATTGTTAAGAAATCACAAATCAATTAGATTGGCATATTCTTCTTTGAAATTGTAAATCTTTAAATTGTATTGCAAAATAAGTTACCTAAACATTTGAATTATTTTGACGGTTAAGTGAAACAATAGATAGCAAATAAATAGTATTTTGATAAATATTAGCTCTCCTGGCCCTTAGAAAACAACATTAAATTATTAAATTTAATATTCCCTTATTCTGGAACTAAATATAGTTACATATTATAAATATTTATACTGAAGTTGCAAATTTAAATAACCTTTACAGTTTTGTGTAGTAAGACTAATTATCAGGCAACACACAAATCAATGGATTTAAATATACTTTAGTTGTGTTCGAAGTGTCACAGGATAAAAAAAAGCCTCTACAAGATAAGACTTGCTTGGTAAGGTATGCAGCAAGATATTCAGCAGGGATTATCTTGGAGATATGAGAAAGTGGACGTAAGCTCCCCACCCAGATTGAAGCCTTTGCCAGGCACAGAGCAAGAACTCTATAACAACTAAGAACTTAAGAACTGCTTAAAACTTTTTTTTTTCCTTTCCCATCTTAAGTCTGAAATCTTAATGGAATCTCATCATAAAAGCCATTAATTAACTAAAGAAGGTCATGTACTATACCTTTTGTGCAACCCTAGTGATTCCATATCAAATTATAATTCCTTCCAAGTCATCTCAGCAGTCATTACACATGTCTCTCTAACAGATGGAAAGAAATGGAAAATAAATAAAGGTTTATGTATAATGTATACATAATTTATGTGGTATGTATAAATACAGACAAATTTTGAGATGTAACTTGAGAATCACCAAAATAGTATTTATAGCAAATGATAAGATATTTAATTGCTTATTATGTCTAGTAGAAGTCACTACACATACTTAAGTCTGTTTTACTTTTCCCTGTTCTCTCTTGGAAAGCACATACCTCTATTTGAGTATGTTCTACTTTCCACTTAGTGTCTGTCTTTCTCTTAAGCCTCATACTTAAGCATGTATTAAAATATCTTTAGGCAAATTTTCAATTCTGCTTCACTATGCTAGCTGCTCCTCAAATTTGTTTTGAACATTAAAGCCAGTAATCCCTAAAATTCTAGAGTATATCATCAGGCTACTGATATTGAAAATTTTAGCTGTGTGTTCCCCTATTTTCTTATCACTGACAGATCATCACCATTGAAAAATCTCAGTAGCATAGAATAGTAGTATCTTAAAGGTTAAAGACACACAAAAGTGTGTGTAAGGAATGATGAAAGAAAAGTCAAGTAAAAACACTGTTACTATGGAAAAAATATTAGTAAGCAATCATATTCTTCTAGGTTCTTCATCCAGCCTTTTATACAACTTCATTATTCTAGAGATTTTTAGCATATAGTGGGCTAGGGCTTTCCTTTTTCTTCCTTTCTTATTATGTCATTTGTGTAAATGCTAAGTACTAGAACTATAACCCTGGACTTTTAATAACTCTACTTTGGTAGAGAAATACTATAACAATGAGCTAGATTATAGTCACCCCACTGTCTCAGACAAAATGGGATGGCAAATCCTTTCTCTTATGGGTGTATAGATGTTTACTGTATGTGCAGACTATATCAAACACAGATTCCTCCTCTCAGAGGATTGAAACCTCCAACTACTCCACTACAGAGTAGTACTACTTAAACTAGGAAAACTGCCTCCTAGTTCATATCTATATAACAAACCTGACTCCTCATTAATCTGTTTATAACAGATGTGATAAGCTTCTAGGATATTCGGGTGTCTCCACCACAGACCACAAGTTCAATCTTTTCTCCATGTCTCTCATTTCTTCAGTCCCTCTCATCACTGATACTTCAATGCCTAGCCATGATATTTATCATAGACATAATGTCCGTGTGTGTTCTTAGGATGGTCTAGAAAGAGATTTTGTAAGTGAGCAGGCCTTGAAATTGAAGTCTTTTTGCATCAACCCCCCCCCCCGCCCCGAGAATGCAGCACATAAAGACCTAGATACAACTTGTTTTGAAGTCTACATATTTAACCAATTTAAGCATGTCACTGCCCTGGGAATACACTACTGCATAGCTCTTCTCCTGAAAATCCTGTTATTCTTTAATTCTAAATTCCAAAGAATGTTAACTGAACATTGAAAATGAAAACATCACACATAAACATTAAGCAAACCAGTGACAGAAAAGCAAGATAAATCTCATCTTTACTGCTCAGATTCTATCTGATGGCTTTCTTTTCTCTTTGGTTGCTGCAAACTAGATTATGCTACATTAATATGTTTCGAAAGATTTCAACTAGTAGTTACTCAGATATTTGATTAGACACTGTGGTGGAGAATTGATAATATGGGGACTAAAGAGAGCCCAGGGCCTATTTCAATTAGCCTCAAGACCTGCAACATTCTAACCTTTCTACTCATTTTAAAGTTCTAATCAGTCTTGTAAAAGTTTCGGTTGAAAGAGTACTTTCTTTTCACTCACAATACTAACGAGATCTCAGAACTTTGGTAAAAGAAAGATTAAATAATGGGATCTAAATACTGGAAGATTACTGGAGCAGGACTTCTCATGTGTAAGCAAGGGTGCAATGAAACCACTGAACTGGACTACTTCATAGATTAAAGAGTTTATTGGAACAAAATGCCAATCTGTAACAGAGAATAGAGGACAGCACATTGGCAAGAGACCAGGAAAAGTTTCCAAGATTGTCATAGGGGTTGAGTGTCTTTGAGCTGATACAGACTGTTTGAATTAAATGGGAACTAAATTATCTTGCCTGAGGTTGTTGACCAAAGTTGAAGTAATGGCTTTTCCTAACAGAAACTCACTTCACCTGGTTTCTGAGGAATGGTGAGTTTAAGTTTTTGTTCACACACTAGCAATTCTTCTGCTTATTCAGTCAAAGTCAGTCCTAATTTGAGCTTATACAAACATTTATTGCATTGCCAGAAGCACTCTCATTCTTGTGACCTGCTTTGGATGGAGCATTATCCCCCTACTTTATATATCCAACAAAGAATATTGTATATACCAGAATTTTCTGGCATCAAACAAGAGAAGATCACTTAGATGAACTGGTTATGCTCCCAAACTAAACAGAAATCTTACTAAGAGCACCAACACTGTCCTATTATCACTATTCTAGTGGTTTACATGAGAATATCTCACATAAGATGTTTGATCACTAGTTGTTAAGACTGTTTTGGAGAAATTAGGCAGTGTCGCCTTGTTGGAGAAGGGTATATTACTGGGGGTGGGCTTTGTTATTTTAACAACCCACACAATTCATAGTTACACCATTCTCTGCCTTCTGACTGTCAATCAGATGTATGCTCTCAATGACTGCACCAGTGCCTTGCCTTTCTGTCTGTGGCTATTTCTGCAACATGATAGTCATAGACTAATCCTCTGAAATTGGAAGCAAGCTCCAAATTAAAAACTTTTATTTTGATAAGTTGTCTAGATCATAGTATATCCTCACAACAATAAAACAGTAACAAAACAACCATCATTATCACCATCACTCTGTCTGACACACTACTTTTCCCGCACAAAACGATGGTGAGGAGAAAATAGACATATCTGGTGGTTTGAAGGAGAAAGCTCTTCGTAGGCTCATTTATTTGACTGCTTAGTAACTAAGGTGTAAATCTGTTCTGTTTGTTTTATTATTATTTGTTTTTTGAGGCAGGGTTTCTCTGTGGAGCTTTGGAGCCTCTCTTGGAACTTAGTCTGTAGACCAACCAGGCTAAACTCACAGAAATCTGGCTACCTCTGCCTCCCCAGTGTTGGGATTGAAGGTATGTGCCACCACTGCATGGCTGAGTGTAGAGCTGTTTAGGAAGAATTAAGAAGTCTGATCTTTTTGGACTAAGTGAGGCTTTGTTGGAAGAAGTGTAGTACTGGTGAGTGGTCTTTGAGATTTAAAAATCCCATATCAAGCTGAGTATGTGTCTCTCTGCCTGTTTCTTATTCCCCTTCTTTCTCTTGCTGCTGCCTATAAATCAAGATGCAAAGCTATATCTTCAGCATCATGCTTGCCTGCTAGCACACTTCTACGGTGATGATAAGATATTCATTCTTTTAAATTGTAAGCAAGCCCCAAATTAAATGTTTTCTACTTTAAATTGCTTTGATCATGGTATCTCATCACAGCAACAGCTGTGTAAGCAAACCACCATTAAAGCAGATTGTGTTCAATAGAAAACATCCCCAAACATGTTCCAATGGTACAAAACTTTTCTATAATGTAGGCTAAAATCTCATTTCAGCAACATATGTGAGCCATTATTTTTCTTCTACCTAGTGAAGAAAATGGACATGACAGGTGGCATCGGGTGGGATGAATGTGAAACTCAACAGATACCAAATAATCTATGTAGATCAAATAACGTCAGAGAAACTCACAAAATTAAACTGTCAATTGAACAAAAAACACCCACAGAATTTGCCAGGAAATCTGTATTATTTACTTATCTACTGTTTTAATAAAACAAATATACCAATAATACACCAAAAGTAACTTAAGGAAGAAATAGTATATTCTGGCATATTTATCCAGAAAGCTAAGAATATATCATGGGGGAAGTGGAGGGATACATGGCAGCAGGAACAGAAAGCTTTGAAATCTCACCTCAAATTGCAGACATGGAACAAAGAACCGAGTGTAATCAGGGCAGGAGTACAAATTCTCAAAGTCTACCCAGAAGAAACATTTTTTTCCACCAGGAAAACTCCACCTGACATAAGTTCCACAAACAACCTCAAGAAGCACCACAAACCTGGGACCAAGTATTCAAATAAATGAGATTACAAGGGTCATTTCTTATTATAATTTCCATGAAATCTGATTGGAAAATAGAAACAAATAATTCACAAAAGGGATACACATAGAAAAAAATAAGCATGTGAATAGATATTCAACTTCACGAGCCATCGGGAAAATGAAGACCATAGTCAAAGCTCCCTCTGCAATTATCAGAATAGGTTAAAAGAAATATTGTAAGAACAATATCTAAAATTATGCTATGGAGAATCAGGATAATCTACATATTTTTAATGGAAATTCAAAAGTTATAGCCACTCTAGAAAAGAGCTTAATATTATATTTTAAACCTAAACATATAGTAGTCATACAACACAGCAATTGTAATCGTGGGCATTCATCCCAGAGAAATAAAAACTTACGTTCATGAAAAAATTCACAGAAGCCTGCACATGAATACAATAATAGCTTATTTATAACGGCTAAAATATCTTTTAGTAACTATTTTTTTAAATTTAAATAATCTGATACATTCATCATAGAATACTACTCTCAAATCAGGGCTGCCACTTGATCAATTCGGAAACTTGTTATTATTTTCCAGAGTATGAATGGAGTGCAGTCCAAAAATCTATGTTATATACTGAGTGAAATCATTCTTATAATGTTATTGATAGAAAAAAACATTTAGAAATGGAAAAGAAATTGATATTTTCTAAGAATTAGGAACAAATAAAAAAAAACTGGAAATGTCTATAAAGGATGACAATAGATATATATATATATATTTTTTCGAGACAGGGTTTCTCTGTAGCTTTGGAGCTGGTCCTGGCACTAGCTCTTGTAGACCAGGCTGGCCTCGAACTCACAGAGATCCGCCTGCCTCTGCCTCCCGAGTGCTGGGATTAAAGGCATGCGCCACCACCGCCCGGCAATAGATATATTTGTAGTGAATGAAAATATCTTGTATCTTGATTGTATGGTGCTAGTTTTTCTGTGCAAAGTTTCTGGTTTAGGGGTCAATCTAGACAATGAGGTGAATTATCTTTAGGGATAAGAAATTTACTAAAAGAGTATTATGCCGCATAATATGTAACACTCCTTTTAATCTCAGCACTCTGAAGGCAGAGAGAAGTGGATCGCTGTAAGTTCAAGGACCACTTGGTGTACACAGTGAGACCCTGTTTTCAAAGAAAACTTAACAAGACTTATTGTCACCATGGACAGACAACAGTGTATTACTTCTTAAAACTGTATAGGAATTTCTTGTCTGGTCTCAGTGGTTGAAACCTTAGACCATGAGGATAAATTATGACGCTCTTAAGATCCTGGTCAGCCTATGCTATAGTGAAACCTTGTACCTCAATTATAAACAATCAAAATATTGCATACTTAATTTATGTTTTTTATAAAAAGTTTTTTTTTCTGGTTCTCATTGAGACAGGGCCTCATGTTATACATAATACCAACTTAGATCACAGTAGGTTGCCTAAGATGTTCTTTAACTCACGGTAGTCTTATTGCCTCTTCCTTTTGAATGCTGAGACAACAGATGTTGTCCCTCTAACAAAATAAAATGCTTAGTTTTACCTGTTACATACATTTTTGACTGAAGAAAATATCAAAACTACTTTTTCCAAGTAATAGCATGGAATTATTTCATTCCATTGTCTTTCAGTTTTCATTATTGAAGTTTCAAGTACCTAAATTTATTTATTGGAATGTTTATTTTATTTTTGATTATGAGCCTAGCCTATTTTTATTCTTCTCTCATACATTATTCTAGACTGCTCTTTTCTCTCTTTTGTCTCCTCTCAGCACATTCCCCTATTTCCCCTATTCCTCAGATCTACTCCTCCTTCATTTCCTTTGAAAAGGGCAGGACTCCCAAAGATATCAACCAAATGTTGCATATCAATTTTCAATAAGACTAGGCACATTCTCTCATATTACGAATGGATAAGGCAAACCAGTAGAAGGAAAACAGTCCTGAAAGCAGTCAAAAGAGCCCATTCCCATTGTTGGGAGTCCTTAAGAAAACCAAGCATAACATCCATGCAGAGGGCCTAATCAGAGCCAGGCAAGCTCACTGTTTGTGGATTCTGTCTCTATGAGCTCCTAAGAAGAGCAGTCTGTTCTTTTGTGAAGAGACATGGAGGAGAATGAGAGGGCATGTGGGGAGGAGTGTAAGGAAGAGAAACACCCCTCATGATGTGTTGAAAAAAAATAAAAAATAAAATAAAAAGCATTTACTGACATCCATTTCGGTGAAATAATGGTTTCCTTGGCTGTTAACCACTATAATGGTTTCCCCCATTCTGTGGGAGCACATTCTCCTCAGTCAGCCAATAGCCTTTAAGATACCAGCCTATTCAGGCATGGTCTCTTATAGTTTAAAATGCAGTGGGAACCATGTGCCTGCTCTCTTGCTTCTGGCTTGTGCTGGCTGCTAGACTGTTTCCTGTTTGGGCTCAGAGGTCTGTTGTTTAGGACGGTGATCTCATTTTGCTCTAAACTCAGATTTCAGACTGGCTACGTAAATTCACGTGCACCACTATGCTTCTCTGGGTTAGTTTTGTAGGTGGCTTGTAACATCTACTTCACCCCACAAAAAATTAATAACATTGATTTGTAGAAAAGGGATCAAGAAAGAGGCACCTGTAACTGTTTCAGATACATCAGCAGGAGGACTGTGCCATAGGCTTTTTGATTAGATTGGTAATATTTTTTTTTACTGAGCTGAGCTATAATAAACTAGCTTTTATTAACCCTTTGGGAATATAGTATTTTTTCTAAGTTACATATTGATTGAAACAATATTCAATGTATTTTTTGAAAAATTGCTTAATTCACAAGTAGTAGAATAATTGTCATAAGCTTGGAACCTATGGTAGGTTTTAAGCTACAAACAAAAGAAACATTTATCATAATCACAAAGAGAGTTTGTCTTTTAAATTAAAAACTGAAGCATCAAATTTAAAGTCTCTTGTCTCTGATGTTTTAGGTTTAGTTCCCTAATAAAAAACTAGTCTCTGGTTGTAGTTGGAGGCTGCTCAGATAAGAAATCATTACAAAGAAACTATATTATTTAAAACACTGCTGGTTAATAGGTTAAGCATATTTTTAAATAACTCTTATGATGGAGAATGGATATCATGAGGGTATGACTTCAGAATTTGGGTCTAAGGATATGATGCTTTGGAAAGGGTCTTCTTTTGTTTTCACAGAGGATGAGACTCTATGGATTTCTTCTATTCCAATTTGGTATGATAGACCACGTCCTCCTGAAAGATTGCTGTAAAGACCCTCAAAAAATTACTTTGCTCAACTGCCGACTGAGATGAACCTAGCTGACAGGTTATCCCTTAAAAGACCTGAATAACAGCGCCCCATTCAGCAGGAAGCAGTTTGGAGAGAAATAACTGCGCCCATGTTCCCAAATATTGTTTATAAATGTTCTTTCACATTTAAAGGGGGATATGATATAGATTTAAATAATTTGCACTAATATGATATAGATATGAATAATTTACATTGGTATGGATTTTTAAGGTCAATTTTGTTATATGTATATGTATTTCTGATCTTGATTAAGGTATTGTGATTGTGTAGTTCATTTAAAAATGTACTGTATAATTAAATATAGGTTGTTAATAGATAATCATAAATAATAGTCAAACTTGTAGTCATGTTAGTTAGATTTTCTAGATATATAGAGATATATTTCAATTAGATAGGCATTCTTCATATCTTTCAAAGACTACAGAACATGGCATTTAATATTTTAATAACTTAGGGCTTTTCATGACAGTGAGACATGTCTGCTCCTGGCAGCACCAAGCTACTTCAAGAGGAAGATGGGCATCGAAGAGGCTCTTTATGGAGTTTGATAACTATTTTGTAAGAAAATGGTCTTGCCTGGACTGATGCATAAGCTGGACACAGCGAACCTGCAGAGAGAGGACTGCTGAACTTGCCTGAAGGTGAGATGATCTACGAGACATGAGACATTCTGCAGGACACAGCAAAAAGTGACTGAACTGTCTTTGAAATTTCCTGCTTCATGGAAATGCCTGCTGGATACTATGGGCCTGAAGGCTTAAGATGAATGCCCCAACGGTACAGAGGAACTTTGGGTGACTGTCCAGGCAGCGAGATGTCTCTGTCATTTCTAGAGTTTGGATTTCTTATTTGCTTAGGTAATATTATATCCTTCTGGAGTCTTTGATGGAGTTGAAGAATGGATAGTTATAGTTTTCCTTAGTTATGATAAAAGATAAAGTAGATATAAATATTGTAACTGTAATTCTTGCTTGATAACTGTTTTGTTATATGTAATTTTACTATGTTAAAGTTAAAGCCTTTCTTTTTTGTTTAAACAGAAAAAGGGGAAATGATGGAGGTGGGTCTTGTATCTTATCTGTTGCTTTCATTGGTTAACTAATAAAGAAACTGCCTTGGCCCTCATAGGACAGAAAATTAGGTAGGCGGAGTAAACAGAACAGGATTCTGGGAGAAAGAAGCTGAGTCAATGAGTCGCCATGATTCTCCCACTCCAGACAGACGAAGATTAAGATTTTTCCTGGTAAGCGCACCTCATGGTGCTGCATAGATTATTAGAAATGGGTTAAGAGGCTAAAACTAATGGGCCAAGCAGTGTTTAAAAGAATACAGTTTCCGTGTAATTATTTCGGAATTAAGCTAGCCATGTGGGAGGCCGGGTGCCGGGGACGCAACCTCGCCGCTTGTACTACAACACTCTTATATCCTAAATTAACCCATCTCCATTAATCTGTGTATCACTATGAGGTCATGACATACCAGCAAAGTTTCAACAGGCTCTAGCAGAGACATCTGTCTCTTATGAAAGCGACATGACTTCTTACTGACTCTGCCTACTTTCTCCCAGCATTCAGTTTTGTTTCCCGCCTAGCTCTATTCTTTCCTATCACAGGCCAAAACGGCATTTTATTCATTCATCAATAAAAACAATACATATACAAAAGGACTTCCCACACACACTCTGGTATAAATAGAAAACAATTTCTATTTTCATTTTAATTTCTTTCCCTAAATATTTATGAGTGAGGCACAGTTCTTTTCTTTTCCATTGCATTTTACTACCCTCTATCTTCTAGATTAACAAGTTTCCTACTTGCCTCTCAGCAACCAGGTTAAAAGGATCACTCTTGGACTCCTTGTCTGAGCTTTCATTTCTATGGCAAATTTTCATTCTATTTTATTTGTTCCCATATCTCAAAATCTAAGAAATAAGATTTTAAAAGAACATGATTAACTTTCATCTTTGAATCTCTAGTACCCATCACTGTTCCAAACACAGTGTAGATGTCTGGAAACAGAAAATGAATAGCTTAAGTAACAAAATTTACATGTAAATAATTGGATGATTGTATGGATAGAAGTCAAATTAATGCCATTCAAGTTGGAGCTTATACAGACATTTATATCACTGCCAAAGAAATGTCATCTGAATTGTGTTTGCTATCACAAATAATACATTAAATATTCATTGAAAATATATTTCAAAAAGTTAAAATGCATTTTGAAATATAATAAAATTTCCATAAAAGCAAAAACTTTATGAATTTGGATCTATCAAATGTGTTATAAGATCTCTTTATAATTGTATATGAACAAACAGTATACTATATAGTTCACTCTTAATAATATTCATAGATTAAAGAATAATAGGTATTCTAAAAATTTAATTTTTTTTAAATTTTTTTATTGAAAAAAAAATCCCTGCTTCCTTCCAGCCTCCCATTTCCCTCCCTCTCCTCCCGCCCCTCTCCCCTCACCCCACTCCTCTCCCCCTTCCTCTCCAGTCTGAAGAGCAGTCAGGGTTCCCTGCCCTGTGGAAAGTCCAGGGTCTTCTCCCCTCCATCCAGGTCTAGGAAGGTGAACATCCAAACTGGCTAGGCTCCCACAAAGCCAGAACATGAAGTAGGAACAAAACCCCATGCCATTGACCATGGCTTCTCATCAGCCCTCATTGTCCGCCATGTTCAGAGAGTCCGGTTTTATCCCATGCTTTTTCAGTCACAGTCCAGCTGGCCTTGGTTAGCTCCCAATAGATCAGCCGCACTGTCTCGGTGGATGGGCGCACCTCTCGTGGTCCTGACTTCCATGCTCATGTTCTCCCTCTTTTCTGCTCCTCATTGGGATATTGGGAGCTTAGTCCGATGTTCCAGTGTGGGTCTCTGTCTCTATCTACATCCATCGCTAGATGAAGGTTCTATGGTGATATGCAAGATATTCATCAGTATGGTTATAGGATAGGGTCATTTCAGGTTCCCTATCCTCAGCTGCCCAAGGAACTAACTGGGGACATTGCCCTGGGCACCTGGGCGACACTCTAGGTTCAAGTCTCTTACCAAACCTAAGGTGGTTCCCTTAATTAAGTTATGTGATTCCCTGCTCCTCTATCCAAACTTGTTTTATCCCCAATCATTCCGTTTCCCCAAGTTCCCCCCATCCTCCCCTTTTCACTTTTCTCTCCCCCTCTCCCCTTACCCCCATCCCACCCCACCCCCAAGGTCCCAATTTTTTGCCCAGCAATCTTGTCTATTTCCCATAGCAGGGATAATAACTATATGTTTTTCTTTGGGTTCACCTTCTTATTTAGCTTCTTTAGGATCACAAATTATGGACTCAGTGACCTATATTTATGGCTAGAAACCAATTATGAGTGAGTACAACCCACAATCCTCTATTTGGGTCTGGGTTACCTCACTCAGGATAGTGTTTTCTATTTCCATCTATTTACATGCAAAATTCGAGAAGTCATTGTTTTTTATGGCAGAGTAGTACTCTAATGTGTATATATTCCACACTTTCTTCATCCATTCTTCCATTGAAGGGCATCTAGGTTGTTTCCAGGTTCTGGCTATTACAAATAATGCTGCTATGAACATAGATGAACAAATGCTTTTGTCGTATGATAGTGCATCTCTTGGGTATATTCCCAAGAGTGGTATTGCTGGGTCCACGGGTAGGTTGATCACAAATTTCCTGAGAAACCGCCACACTGAATTCCAAAGTGGTTGCACAAGTTTGCATTTCCACCAGCAATGGATGAGGGTACCCCTTCCTCCACAACCTCTCCAGCAAAGGCTATCATTGTTGTTTTTGATTTTAGCCATTCTGACAGGTGTAAGATGGTATCTCAAAGTTGTTTTGATTCGCATTTCCCTGATCACTAAGGAGGTTGAGCATGACCTTAAGTATCTTTCGGCCATTTGAACTTCTTCTGTTAAGAATTCTCTGTTCAGTTCAGTGCCCCATTTTTTAATTGGGTTAAGTAGCATTTTAAAGTCTAGTTTCTTCAGTACTTTATATATTTCGGAGATCAGACCTTTGTTGCAGGGTTGGTGAAGATCTTCTCCCAGTCAGTAGGTTGCCTTTTTGGCTTAGTGACAGTGTCCTTTGCTTTACAGAAGCTTCTCAGTTTCAGTAGGTCCCATTTATTCAATGTTGCTCTTAATGACTGTGCTGCTGGGGTTAGACTTAGGAAGTGATCTCCTGTGCCCATCTGTTCTAGGGTACTTCCCACTTTCTCTTCTATCAGGTTCAGTGTGCTCGGCCTGATATTGAGGTCTTTGATCCATTTGGACTTGAGTTTTGTGCTTGGTGATAGATATGGGTCTATATTCATTCTTCTACAGGTTGACATCCAGTTGTGCCAGCACCATTTGTGGAAGATGCTTTCTTTATTCCATTGTATACTTTTAGCTCCTTTATCAAAAATGAGGTGTTCATAGGTTTGTGGGCTAAAAATCGGTTCTTCTATAGGATTCCATTGGTCGACTTCTCTGTTTTTATGCTAGTACCACAGTGTTTTCATTACTGTAGCTCTGTAATAGAGTTTGAAGTCAGGGATGGTAATGCCTCCAGAAGTTCCTTTATTGTATAAGATTGCTTTGGCTATCCTGGGTTTTTTGTTTTTCCATATAAAGTTGATTATTGTCCTCTCAAGATCTGTGAAGAATTTTGATGGGACCTTGATGGGGATTGAATTGAATCTATAAATTGCCTTTGGTAGAATTGCCATTTTTACTATGTTGATCCTCCCAATCCAAGAGCAAGGGAGATCCTTCCATTTTCTGGTATCCTCTTCAATTTCTTTCTTCAATGCCTTAAAGTTCTTGTCAAATAGATTTTTCACTTCCTTGGTTAGAGTTACCCCAGGATATTTTATGTTGTTGTTGGCTATCGTCCAAGGTGATGCTTCTCTGATTTCCCTCTCTGCTTCCATATCATTTGTGCATAAGAGGGCGACTGATATTTTGGAGTTGATCTTGTATCCTGCCACATTACTAAAGGTGTTTATCAGCTGTAGGAGTTCTTTGGTGGAGTTTTTGGGGTCGCTTATATACACTATCCTATCATCTGTAAATAACGAAAGTTTAACTTCTTCCTTTCCGATTCGAATCCCCTTGATTCCCTTATGTTGTCTTATTGCTATTGCTAAAACTTCAAGCACAATATTGAAGAGGTATGGAAAGAGTGGACAGCCTTGTCGTGTTCCTGATTTTAGTGGGATGGCTTTGAGTTTCTCTCCGTTTAATTTGATTTTAGCTGTCGGCTTGCTGTAATTAGCTTTTATTATATTTAGGTATGACCCTTGTATCCCTAATCTCTCCAAGACTTTTATCATAAACGGATGTTGAATTTTGTCAAATGCTTTTTCAGCATCTAATGAAATGATCATATTTTTTTTTCTTTCAGTTTATTTATATGATGGATTACATTGATAGATTTTTGTGTGTTGAACCAGCCCTGCATCTCTGGGATGAAGCCTACTTGATCATAATGGATAATTTTTCTAATGTGTTCTTGGATTCGGTTTGCCAGTATTTTGTTGAGGATTTTTGCGTCGATGTTCATGAGTGAGATTGGCCTAAAATTCTCTTTCTTGGTTGAGTCTTTGTGCAGTTTTGGTATCAGAGTAACTGTAGCTTCATTAAAGGAATTTGGCAATGAGTCTTCTGTTTCTATGTTGTGAAATACATTAAGGAGTATAGGTATTATTTCTTCTTGGAAATTCTGGTAGAATTCCACATTGAAGCTATCTGGTCCTGGGCTCTTTTTGTAGGGAGGTTTTTGATAACAGCTTCTAATTCTTCGCAACTAACTGGTCTATTTAGATTGTTCACCTGATCCTGGTTTAACTTTGGTATATGGTATTTATCTAAAAAAGTGTCCATTTCTTTTACATTTTCCAGTTTTGTGGCATACAGGCTTTTGTAGTAGAATCTAATGATTCTCTGAATTTCCTCTGTGTCTGTGGTTATGTCCCCCTTTTCATTTCTGATCTTATTAATTTGCAAATTCTCATTCTGCTGTTTGATTAGTTTCTATAGGGGTTTATCAATCTTGTTGATTTTCTCCAGGAACCAGCTTTTTGTTTCATTGATTCTTTGGATTGTTTTCTGTGTTTCTATTTTGTTGATTTCGGCCCTCAGTTTGATTATTTCCAGTCTTCTACTCCTCCTAGGTGAGTCTGCTTCTCTTTTTTCTAGAGCTTTCAGGTGGGCTGTTAAGTCTCCAATGTGTGCTTTCTCTGTTTTCTTTAAGTGTGCACTTAGTGCTATGAACTTTCCTCTTAGGACTGCTTTCATTGTGCCCCATAAGTTTGAATATGTTGTTTCTTTATTTTCATTGAATTCCAGGAAGACTTTAATTTCTTTCTTTATTTCTTCCTTAATCCAGGTGTGGTTTAGTAGTTAACTGTTCAGTTTCCATGTATTTGTAGGCTTTCTGGAGGTAGCCTTGTTGTTGAATTCTAACTTCAATCCATGGTTATCTGATAAGACACAGGCGGTTACTAATATTTTTTTGTAATTGTGGATGTTTATTTTGTTACTGACTATGTGGTCAATTTCGAGAAGGTTCCATGAACTGCAGAGAAGAAGGTATATTCTTTCCTATTTGGGTGGAATGTTCTATAGATGTCTGTTAAGTCCATTTGCTTCATTACCTCCATTAGTTCTCTTGTTTCTCTGTTAGGTTTCTGTCTGATTGACCTGTCCAATGATGAAAGAGGAGTGTTGAAGTCTCCTACTATTAGTGTTTGCGGTTTGATGGCTGCCTTGAGTTTTAGCAATGTTTCCTTTATGTACGTGGGTGCTTTTATATTAGTGGCATAGATATTCAGGACTGAGACTTCATCCTGATGAACTGTTCCTGTTATGAGTATAAAATGCCCCTCTCCATCTCTTCTGATTGATTTAAGTTTGAAGTCCACTTTGTTAGAGATTAGTATGGCCACACATGCTTGTTTCTTAGGTCCATTTGCTTGATAAGCCTTTTCCCAGCCCTTTACTCTGAGTAGGTGCCTGTCTTCCTGTCTTTGTGGTTGAGTGTTTTTTGTAAACAGCAGAATGTTGGATCCTGTTTTCTTTTTTTTTTTTTGGTTTTTCAAGACAGGGTTTCTCTGTGGTTTTGGAGCCTGTCCTGGAACTAGCTCTTGTAGACCAGGCTGGTCTCGAACTCACAGAGATTCACCTGCCTCTGCCTCCCAAGTGCTGGGATTAAAGGCGTGCGCCACCACCGCCCGGCTGGATCCTGTTTTCTTATCCAATCTCTTAGCCTGTGCCTTTTTATAGGTGAGTTGAGTCCATTGACATTAAGTGATATTAATGACCAGTGGTTGTTAACTCCAGTCACTTTCTTAGTCGTAGAGTTTGTGTGTTTCCCTTCCTTGAGCTGTGCTGGTGAAGGGTCTCTAGATGTCTGAGTTATTGTGGTCATTGTTGGACTCCTTGGTTAGTGATTTTCCTTCTATTACTTTCTGTAAGGCTGGATTTGTGGCTATGTATTGTTTAAATTTGTTTTTATCCTGGAAAGTTTTATTTTCTCCATTTATAGTGAACAAAAGCTTTCCTGGGTATAGTAGTCTGGGCTTGAATCCATAGTCTCTTAGTTTCTGCAATACATCTATCCAGTACCTTCTGGCTTTCGTGGTTTCCATGGAGAAGTCAGGTGTAAGTCTGATAGGTTTACCTTTATAAGTAACTTGGCTTTTTTCTTTTGCAGCTCTTAATATTCTTTCTTTATTCTGTATGCTTTGTGTTTTGATTATTATATGGCGGGGGGATGTTTTTTTATTTTTTGATCCAGCCTATTTGGTGTTCTGTATGTTTCTTGAACCTTCGTAGGTATATCTTTCTTTAGGTTGGGAAAGTTTTCTTCTATAATTTTATTAAATGCATTTTCTGGACCGTTGAGCTGCACTTCTTCTCCTTCTTCTACTCCTATTATTCTTAGGTTTGGTCTTTTTATTGTGTCCCAGATTTCCTGAATGTTTGTGAGGAGAGTTTGTTGGACTTGCTGTTTTCTTTGATCAGTGTGTTTATTTTCTCTATGGTATCTTCAGAATCTGAGATTCTTTCTTCTATCTCTTGTATTCTGTTGGTTATGCTTGTTTCTGTAGTCTCTATGCGTTTACCTAGATTTTCCATGTCCAGCCGGCCCTCTGTTTGTGTTTTCTTCCTTGTCTCCAATTCAGTTTTCAAGTCTTGAACTGTTTCCATTATCTGTTTGATTGGTTTTCCTTGGTTTTCTAGGGTATCATTCTCTGATTTATTCAATTCTTCAAACTTTCTGTTACGTTTTTCATCCATTTCTATAAGGGCATTCTTTACATGCTGTTTGAGGGCATCAATCACTTTCATAAAGTCAATTTTTTCTACTTCTTCTTAATTAAGGTGTTCATGTCCTCCTGTTGTGAGGTCGCTGGTCTCTGGTGGTTTCATGTTGCTTTTCAGATTGTTGGATGAATTCTTGCATTGGTGCCTGCCCAACTCTTCCTCGAATGCTCCCCCTTGGATCTTCTTTAACAGGATCAGGTCTTCTTGCCCACTGATGTACCTTCCCAGTGATGGCTCTCCTCAGTGATAGCTCTCCTGGTGCCAAGATCAGTTCTCCGTGCCCAATGATGGCTCTCCCCAATGCTGGCTCTCCTGGTGCCGAGATCAGGTCTCTGTGCCCAGTGCTGGCTCTCCTGTCGCTGAGATCAGGTGTCTGTGTTGGTTGGGTAGCTCGTAAACAAAGCACCTACCTTGCTTGGTGCAGGCAGGCTGTTGAAACAAAGGAACTTTTGCCCACCTGGATGCCCTGAGGATTCGGATCCGGCACCCAGACAGGCTGAGCTGGGTGATGTTATGTGCCCAAAGAGGGCAGAGGGGCCGAAGCAGGGAGGGTTCTGGATGCAAGCTGGGTGGGATAGGAAAAAAGAGGCAGTGTGCAGGGAGTATAGGTTCTGCAGAGAGCCCAGGAAGGATAGGGGGTTGAGGAACTTCTGAGTTCCCTGTTCTGTGCTGATGCCCCGGGGTCAGCAACTCACCCCATGCTGGCTCTCCTGGCGCCGAGATCAGGTCTCCGTGCCAGTTGGGTAGCTTGTAAACAAAGCACCTACCTTGCTTGGTGCAGGCATGTTATTGAAACAAAGGAACTCCCACCCACCTGGGTGCCCTGAGGATTCGGACCCAGTGCCCAGAGAGGCTGAGCTGGGTGATGTTATGGGCCCAAAGAGGGCAGAGTGGCCGAAGCAGGGAGGGTTCTGGATGCAAGCTGGGTGGGCTAGGAAGAAAGAGGCAGTATGCAGGGAGTAGAGGCCCTGCAGAGAGCCCAGGAAGGATAGGGGGTTGAGCAAAAATTTAAAATTTTGTACATCAAATTCAACTCAAGCAAAAGTAGTCAGAAGTATTAAATTAGGAATGAATTGATATTAATAATTCTTATTTATTACTATAAATTTGTTTAATGTATTTTTCTTACTTAGACACTGAAGATGACATTTGTTTTGGAACAAAAATTATTTAAGCTTCTTGAAAAGTCAATTGAAACATTTCATATAAGAAACAGTTCTATATTTTTCACACAAGAAAACACTTCTGTATGTTTCATGAAAGCAATATCAAAGTAAGTAACCTAGAAATTTGAAAATGTATTGATATTAAAACTTTAAATGAAAATGGGTCCTTTCTTTTCTATACAAAAATAGAGGAATAAAAGGAAATATTCATATTGTATTATGAGCAGTTGAGATTTCTTTTGTGATCTGTTCAGTGATAATGTAATTGGCATATTTTTCTGCACAGATATTTATATTCTCTTTAGTAAATAGGAGATAATTTGAAATTCACTGCACTGAAAATTGAAAATGATGAAATGTCATGTCCTGATTATGAGTAGACATATTAGCTTATGAATACAAAACAAAAATATTAGCATGTAAACTCAGAACTTGTCTTGATCAGAAATCTGCAAAAAGTATTTTTTGGGCATTTGGTCAATGTATTTTTGAAGATAAATTTTAGATTACCTATGAACTTCATTCACTCCTATGCCTTAAGTTAACCATGATGAAGATTAATTATTAAAATGATTTATAATTTCAGTGGGTGCCACTATCATGATCTTGACCTCTTTGCTCATATTCTCATGCCTCCCACTCTTCAGCTGGACGTTGGGAGCTCAGCCCAGTGCTCCACTGAAAGTCTCTGCCTCTATTTCCATTAGTTGCTAGATGAAGGTTCTGTGGTGATATTTAAGATATTCATCAGTCTGACTACAGGGCAAGACTAGTTCAGGCACCCTTTCCTCTATTGCTTAGGGTCTTAGCTAGTAGTGTCATTCTTGTAGATTCCTGGGTATTTCTCTAGTGCCAGGTTTCTTGCTAGCCACGTAGTGGCTCCCTCAATCAAACTATCTTTTTTCTTGCTCTCATCTCTGTCCTTCCTCCATCTCAACTATCTTGTTCCCTCAAATTCTCCTCTCCCGTCCTCTTCTCTTCTCCTTCTGCCCTCCCTGTTCCCTCTAACACCCGAGTTAATGGGAGCTCACTAACTCATAGCAGGGAAGGAACCAGCGTAGGACCACACTAGACTCTCTGAATGTGGGTGACAGTTGTATGGCTGGGGCAGACGGTGTGACCAGTGGCAGTAGCACCAGGATTTATCCCTACTGTTTGATTCGATTTTTGGGAACCCTTCTCTTTGGATGGATACCTAGTTCTGTCTAGATATATTAGGGAGGGCCGTGGACTTTCCCAAAGAAATGGGCCTTACCCTTTCTGAGAATGAATGGGTGTGGGGTGAAGGATAAGTTGGAGAAAAAAATGGAAAGAGGGGATGGATTAAGAACTGGGATTGGTATGTAAAATGAAAAAGATAGTTTGTTTTTTATTAATAAATAAAATAAAAATGTTGAAAAAATAAAAAAAAGATTTTTAGATTTTAATTTCTGAAAGACTACTTCAAAGAAAGTAAACTAACTAGAAACATCAATTATTCATTTAAAATATTTCCATATTAAGTTAATAGAGAAAAAGCAGCATCTTTAAGAGTAGCTAATCATGGTATTGATATCTCTTTATTATTTATACAATCTTCACATGAATGTGAATATATTATCATTTATTTCATTTATAAAATATGCATTATATGTTGACAATTGTTTCTGAAACCAGGATAACCAAAGTGATTCGTGCTCATTTCTACCCTGAAGAAAATCATGAAGGCATATAAGAGACATAAAAAATATAAAATAATATTTATTTGTTTAATGAAAATCAGATCTTGCTATTTTATATATTAATAATTATTAAAGAAAATATATGCACATATTTTCCTTAGAAACTGGTATTCTTGGGGCCACTTGTGTAACGTTAAAAAGATGCTCCAATTATGAAATAAGGCCTTCTAAGAATACAGGGAAATATGACTTTAATGTTCATTGAAGAAGTAAGTTTCTATTTGTGAATCTGACAACCTACAGAAAATCCTCTTGTTTCTTTGACATTAGTGGATGCAGTAATTTAAACATGAGGATGTAAAAGTATTTAATCTGAGATGAAGTAAAAATTAAGTCTAGAGATCTTGGAAAATATTCTATGTGAGCATTTTTATGTAGATTAGCAATGACATTATTTCTCTAGGTGCAGGGCAAAAAAGAATTCCGTACAAGCAGGCATCCATAAAACTCATGTTTAAAACATTGCTTTCTATTTTCTCATATTTTTTCTTCTGACCAAGAGAAAATCGACTCTTGTTGTTCACTTGTTATAAATGATATCCGGAGTTCTTCAACACTCACTTGAAGGTAACCTACATAAACTTTTCTGGGGTAGCTGACTATGAAATATTTTGCATATAGCAGTATGTCTGGCAATTTAGTTTCCAAACACAATTTCATCAGAGGCCAATGTGTTAAGGATTATGTATGGGTAGTGACCTAACATAAAGTATCTCTGCCTGAAATATTTAAGAGACAAGAATATATTTTCATGACATACTAGCAGTTTTCTACTATGTAGGAAAGGGGGTGGAATAATGCAAACTGGAAGTTGTCAAGTGATTCAAAGCAATTGTATTGAAGTGATTAGAAAAATCTATTTATAGGCAGACTTTCTCTAAACATAAACCTGTGAAAAAGTACCACAGCATAAAACCAAAATATATTATTAGAAAGAAATTGGTTTAACTGGATTACTTAGATTACATTAAAGTCTTTGGTTCTTATATTGTAGTTTTGAACAATTCTTAGGACTGAATTTACCACTTTTTTATAAAATGAACTCAGATTTATGAAGAAAAGAGTTTTATTTTCATTGATTTTGAAACATTAAAATATATGACAGATCTCTCAATCAACATTTTATTTATTCTATTTTACTAAGTAAGGCCCAGAAATATTTTTTTAAAGTATTTATATTATGAAAAACTTTACAGTTAACTCTAAATATGCTATAAATATGTCATGTCTACTTTACCTACAAGATGGCAGTCATAATGGCTTAATATCTGACCCTAAAGATACAGTATTTTCAATAAAATTAGTTTATTATAGTTGGATAATATATTTTAAAAATTAATTGCCAGACATACTGCTATATGCAAAATAGTTCATAGTCAGCTGCCCAAGAAAAGTTTATGTAGGCTATTTTTGAGTGAGTGTTGAAGAGTTCCAGATAGCATTTGTTACAACTGAGCAACAAGAGTCAATTTTCTCTCGGTCAGAAGAAAAAATATGAGAAAATAGAAAGCAATGTTTTAAACATAAATTTTATGGATGTCTGTTTGTACCGAATTCTTTTTTGCCCTGCACCTAGAGAAATAATATGATTGTTTACCTGCATAAAAACCAAGAGATGATATTTTCTTTTAAATTATGTATTCTCTAGTAGAATAATTTAATTATTATATTTGCAATGTAATTTTGTCACACAGTATATCTGCTATTGACTTTAGTTTGTCGAGGTTATTTGGTTGTTTTATTCTTTTTGGAGACAAAGTTTCATTATTTAACCCAAGCTGTCCTCAAATTCACAAATATATACTTTCTTCTGCCTCCCTAGTAGTGGGATTAAAGGTGTTTGGGTGATCACTCCTGGCCTACAACTGGTATTTAAGTCCTTGTGATCATAATAATATTTCAAAATTCTTACAAATTTAATATAAAATAATTTTTATTTTAGAGTTCTAAAAATCAAAAATTTCTTAAGCAACATTCCCTCTTTAAAGATTAATTTTAAGTCAAGAAGAGATTACATATTCTCCAATTGGTATGTACATAATTAATAACAGGGGAAAGAATAATAACTTTATTTAATTCTAATTTGTCAATTTAGTTCCACTTGGTAGCTATAAGAAGAATTTGAAAATTTTAAATAAGAGTGTTTAACTGTTAGGCATTTTTTTGTATGTTTTTCTTTTCTGGACTGTTAAATATTTTGATAACTATAATAAGTAATTGTATATTTCTTAGCTTTTCTGTTTTGAAGCTCTCATTTTTTTCAAAATAAAAATTATTTTTCAATAGTAACTACCAAAACTTTTTTATGTATCTGAATTACTCTTTACTTGCTTTTTATAAACACTGAGCTTTTATGTATGTGTTTATGTATTTGTACAAGTTTATGAGCTTATACATAGTTTGTGCATATAGAAATTCAAAGATGAGTCAATCAAAATTATTATCAACTCAAAACATGCCATAGAGTGTAACTATGAGACATGCAGATAAAACAGCAAGGAATAGATACTGAAATAACTATAATGCATAATAGAGCAAATAAAATAAAAAAGAGTTGAAAATAGGGGAAAGGCTTTTTGCCTAGACAATGAACTGATCGAAACAATATTATTCCTTGATTTTGCTTACTCTCCCATTGATGTGGAGAGAATGAATTGTTAGAATATATTTGCATGCTCAGCCTTTTTCAAATAATATGTTATATACATTTTTTGATCTTAAGAAAAACGACAAGATTTATTCAAATATCTTAGGAACAGACGATAGTAGATAGTTCTTTAATTGAAGATGGCATAAAAATTTTAAGACATATTTGGGAAAACTATCAGTTGACACGTGAATGGTTGTAATTAATTTTTTATTTTTTATTTTAAAAATAGGGTCACATTGTGTTGTGAGAGTCTATAAAAACAAGGGCCAACAGAGTAAGGGTCTATGTGAGGCAAAAAGAAAATCTGATTCAACACCACTTAGTCAGTGTTGGCATTAACATGTAGAGTCTGACACTGAGTAGTTATTGCAGATATATTTGAGTGCAGTAAAATTTAGAAAAGTTTCACAAAGAGGAGATGTACATTCTACTTCTTTTATAAAGATACGTACTAGAAATAGGCTACATGTATTATCTTAATTGCTAGTGAAGGATCTATTGTGTTCTGGTATATACTGATAGCACAGAGTTCATTTGGGTTATTAACCAACTCTGGGCCTGGTTAGGGGAGCTTGGTCAGTCTATGACCATAAAGATAACACAAAGGTCACATAGACTATTAAATATCTCCAGTCCTGATTGTGGGAGCCTGGTTTATCTCCTTGTCATACAGATAATACAAAGGTCACCTAAACCATTAGCCTCCTCCATTCCTGTTTGTGGGAGCTTGGTGTGTTCTGGCCCTACATAAAACACAAATCACTAGGCTCTTAACTACTATCATTCCCAGCCTACTAGGTGGAAAAACAGGTTATACATCTCTCTTGTTAAAAAGATTTTCCTACATGTTTGACATTCCTGATTTTCCTAGTGCTTTCTGTGAGTGCAAGAATCTTTGTACACCCAATATTCTATAGATGAAGATGCCCTTAAATTTTTGATCATTTGGTTCTGTTTCTAGAGGGAGGACATTATAGTGTGTACCACTACAATCAGTTTATTTTAAAATATTTTCAAAATGTTTATATTTGCTACTTTACGGTTGAACATATAATCTATGTGTCTGTTAATACAAAGAAAAACTCAAATATAGAGTTAGCCCCTTTCTCTCTAGACTGCAGAAATAACTTAGAAATAAGAAAATTAAACAGGCATATGGAAGCTAGTAAAACTTATAAATGTTTGTTATCATGTTTCATGCCTTTATTTCAAAATGGAGTTATGCCTTCTTTTATATATTAATGATAATTGGAATCAACAGAAATAGTTCTGTTATTTTTCACTGTAAATATATAGAGATTTGTATTTCTTGCAAATCAATTTGCTACATAAAAGAGTTCAAATGTGGATGATTACAAATGAGAGACAGTAGAAATTTATAGTGATATGTGATAAATATATCCTAAAATTGTATAGAAGCTTGCATGCATACAATATGACAAAATAACTTTGCATAGAAGTAAACAGAAATAGAAGCATATTTAATACAACAAATATGATTTGAATTTGTAGCAATATACAAGAATCTATACCAATGTAAATTATCTAAAAATAATAGCTCATAAGTATTCACTCTATTACTCACTATTATTAATAGTGTGAATAAGCTCACATTAATCTATTATCCCATTCAATTTCCCCCTTTTTCCCAAAGGAGCTCCCTTAGCCTACATAATTTCCACCCAAACTCAAACTCTCTACATATTATAATCACCCCCCCATTGATGTTCCTAACCCTGAAGACAAACTTTGTTGGGAGAGGGGACTTCATCTTCTAGAATTACTTACAGCTGACTTGGGGGTGATGTTCTTTCTATAGGATCCTATAAAATGAAAATTATGGTTAAGTTTCAAGATTCCTGTATGGTATAATTGTACATAGTCTCTGAGTATTCAGTAGGGTTTTTCTAAAGTTCTTATTTGAAGTTCTGGCCAGAACATGCACCATTTCAGCTAACCAAGTTGGAATCCTTTTGAACAGCTGATACAAAAAAACCAGTCTTAAAGTAACACTATCAGCATCATGACATTACATCAACCAGATGGAATCATTGTTGTGGGGCCTCAATTTCTTCCTGGAAACGTCACAGATTATTACAGGAAAGTTTAATGTTCATTGTGGAAAACAAACATTATTCATATAAATATAAATTCATTGAAATGTACAGTAGAGGCAAAATATTTATGAGAAAAAGTAAAATGTTTCCTAAATTCATTCTTCTTTCTATCCCATACCACTCCTAAATTTTTAAAACTTAAAATTTAATTCTATAAACCCCCTTTCCTTTGCTCAACTCTTCCCATGTTCTTTCATTCTAACCCTTTCCCTGTATCCACCTCACTTCCTTATACAATATGGCTGCCTAAACATGATGTAAGCAAAAATACCAATAGATATGTATGGTTCTTTTGAACTTCCCATTGTGCTAATATTTTCCATTTAGTAGTACACTGTGTTAGTCTTCCTGCAATTGGCAAAAAATACATATTTAAATTATATAAAACTCTTAGATGTATACTCATTGTATAAAGTCTAATCAAGGTAATTAATATATTTATTAAGCTACATAAATACCATTCGTTTATAGCTAAAACAGTTAAAAAGCTACTTTCTGGTGTTAACAAGTTGACTATGTTGTACAGTATAACATTTTTCTTCTATTATTATAAATATTGTATTTATTTTATATATCAATCAGAGTTTTCCCTTCCTCCTCTTCTCCCACTACCCCCACCTTCCCTCACACACCATTCATATATCAGAGAGCACACTATAGCACTTAAACTTACATGGTAACTAAATATTGTGACCTTTGACCAACACCCCCCACATCCAGGCCAATGGTCCTCCCAACCCCAAGGTCTCTGGTAATAAAAATGCTAATCTGCTTCTGTGTTGTGGAATATTAGTTTAAGATGTGCTATATTTGCTTATCCTTTGGAATATTTGTTTAATAATGCAAAAATTTGTTGTATTTTTTACATGACATTTATTTAACTATGTAAACAAATACATATAATATGTATATGTAAGTTTATATTATTTTTGCTATTCCCTCCTTCTTATAGCCAGTTCCATGTTTCTCCACCATGATGCATTTCAAATGCACATGATGCATTTCAAATACATAGCCTCTTTATGGCCTCCTTTCTTTAATTATGTTGGTTTTTATTATATATATATATTATAAATATATATATATATATATATATTTGAACCAACACATATATAGTCCAAACATACATGCATATCTGTGTGTGTGTTCGTATTTGTGCTGTGTCTCTGTGTGTGTGTGTGTGCATATATCTGGGTAGAATAATTTGAATCTATGTTCCTGAACTTTGGTCAAAGTTGGAATTTTACATTTGAAACAGACTGATTATGCATAATTGTTGAGGTAGCATAGCAAAACTAACTAAATTTCATAATCATTAGGTGTGGTTTTATATACTACATAATGATGAATATTGATTTTTAGAGAGTGTCTTTTCTTTGAGAATGTATTCATATTCCTTTCTATATGGTAGTTTTTCAATAAGAAAGATACTCTGGTGTAAACACAATGAAGCAAAATTTTCTCTTATTCAGTAGAAGTTCAGATCTTTGTTCTGTACAAGCACTAAACTGAATAAGGTCTACCAAGTTTAGGAATACATATCTACTTTACTAGTACAATGAATTAAATGTTATTTTTATTGACTAATTTATTTTATTTTTTAATAGAAATACAATTTTATTACCTTCTCTTCTACCCTTTCTTTTCTCTAGCCCCTGTCAGATACCTTCCTTCAAGTATCATTCTGATATCCACCCACACTATTAAGTTTTTCCTATTATTATTGATAATATATATATATATATGCAGCCTGCTTTGTTCACTTTTGTTGCTGATGTGTATATTTTCACATCCACTGCCCACTGAATAACCAATAAGTGGCTCATCTGTAGGAGAGGTTAATTATACTTCTTAAAGCAAGTATCTCCCTCATGGAACATATGGAATCACATTTGACAAAATTTCTGACTACTTGACCAACAAGTGATGTTTACATATAAAAGAAATAATACCAAAGCCAGTTGGTAACCTTTTCATCCCATGCATTTTCTTAGGTATGGTATATAATTACAGGTAGTATACTACTTTATTTCTTCATTATGTATATTGACTTGGTCATAATACACCAACATAATTTTAAAATTAACATGAAACAATCAGTCAGTTGTGGTGCAGTCAGGAGTCAGAGACTGGCACACCTTTATGAGTTTGAGTCCAGCCCAGTCTAACGAGTGAGTTTCAGGACCGTCTCCAAAAGCTACAGAGAAACCAAGTCTTTGAAAACCAAAACTAACACAACAACAGCAAAAAATTCTCAGGAAATAATTCTTAACAAATATTAGGCAACATTTTAATTGCCAATATGAAAATGTATTAGTTAAATATAAATGTTAGGTCTAATATAATAAAAATATAAATCAGATATTTCTGCATTTAACTAACTTCCATTATGTTAAATGCAGAAAACTAGAAGGTTTTTAGTTTTTTATGTCTCCAAGATATCTCTGAAGAATGTCCAATACATCTGGCAGATAATGATCCCTCTTTAGTTTATATTAGAGTAACTTGGTTAGTTTGCATTGTATGGCAATGAAAAAGATCATGACCTAAAGCAACTCAAGGAAGGAATTTATTCAACTTAAGTTCCTAATTGCAGTCAGTCTTAAAGGAATTTCAAAGTAGAAGTAGAATCAGGAACCTAGAGGCAAATATAGATGCTATATGCTACTAACTGGTTTGTTCCCTCTGGCTTGCTCAGCTTGGCCAAGGACCACTGGCCAAGGAATGACACTTCCCATAAGTCATTAATCAACAAAATGTCCCAGAGATTTGCTTACAGGCAATGAGATGTGATGGAAGCACTTCCCTAGTTGAATTTCCCTCCTACTCTAGTTTATGTTAACAAAAAACTATCCAGCAGAGTTACATAATGTTGGTTAAGTTATTGACAAATGCATTTTGTCAATTCAAAAGCAGTATTTCCTAGTATTTCAATACTTTGTAAAGTTAGAAGTGATAAAATCTATAGATACGAGTTTCTGTTTCTTTACACAGTGAAAATATTTAGCTACTATAAGGTAATTAGAGAAAAAAAGTGTCTAAACAAAGACTAAGCTATTTCAAATTTCAAACAATTGAAAGGAAAGTGTGCTTTCTGCTTTTCCTGACCTAAGCAATAAAAATTAATTTATATTGTATAATCAACAATTGTTTTTCTCTTTCCTGTGGGAAGACTATTTCTCTAGCTTTCAGCATTCCTTAGTTGCCTGTAGATATACTACAATCTCAAAAAATGAATTAAATGTTATTTATAATTAATCAGTAGACCTTTTATTATGAATAATTAAAATTATGAAATGTTAAAAACCAATAATTCTCCCATTTGTATCAAATCTGGTGCTTAAGAACCACATGCCTCCAAGATATTTATGAAGAATGCAAAAGACATCTGATAGAGAATTACATAATATTGCAGTGTCCAAAGTTTGGAATCTTCTACTACATTAATTTAAATATATTACCCTTAATAGTCTCTCAAATTTTCTTGGCAATGTTTATTTCACAGCCAGTATAAAGGTAAAAATCCAGGCTGGCCAAAAGTTCTTTGTAATTTTTTTCCTCAGTTAAGTACATTAGCAAGAATTTAATGTATAAAATGACTAATGATTAGTGAATTCAGAGTTTGAAGGAAACTAAATGTTTCTTCACTTAAAGGAAAATCTGGGTCTATCATCCTACAGTGTGAATTTCTGACAGTTTTTTTTTGTTACGTTTTATCTTTCATTTTAGAATGTCTACTTTCTTGTTAATATTTTATTATTGATTATGACATTTTCATGCTACCTTGAATGGCTGTCATCTCAGAAACTGTAAACACTGAATGAATTAGAAGGAGAAGAAGGCCTCATTCTGTCTAAACTACATCAAATCAAAGGATTTCAAAAGTAATTTGCTACTAGATTTGTGTCAAAATTCTACCTCATCCCCAACACTTTAGAGGTTCAAGGAAAAAAAACTATATTCTATTTTGAAAATGTTTCCTGACTTATCATATATAAAAACTGGTATTCTAACTTCTGTAAAGAAAAGATGGAAAGTGGTGAATTCCTTTTGATTATGATTGACTTGCATACTCTTTTTTTTCAGAAAAAAAATATGTTTCAATGAGATAAGAAATCTTTAGTGGCCAACATGAAAGCTGTTGAGAAATATTATTTTGACTATATAAAGATGTCTTATATTTGTTTATTTTGTGTAATATTACCCTACCTATGTAAAAGTGTTTGCATTTGTTTAATGAGGAAAAGATGTGTTGCTTTGCCTACCTAAGGAACTTGATTGGTGTAATTAAAAAACTTAATGGACAATAATTAGGCAATAGTAGGATAGGTAAGACTGGTGGGCAGAGAGAATAAGGAAGAGAAGAAGTCTAAGAAAAAGAAGAGAAAAACAATTGGGGAGGTACAGAGAGAGATGCCTAGATCAAGCCAGCCAGGTAACCATCAGCCAGTCTGACATAAAATAGGACTTACAAAATGAAAGAAGGGGAAAAAGCCCCAAGTAAAAATATGAATGAAGAAAATAAGTAAAATTAAGTTATAAGAACAAGTGAGGAAAACATAACATAAAGTCAAGCTTTTATAATTGATAATAAGTCTTCATGTCTTGATTTGGGAGCTGATTGGTGGTCAAAAGACAGCCTACTACAGAAAACCCAATTACATTTTCCTTTGTTGTATTTCTTGTTGGTTATAATTTGTTATGAAGAAGCAGTAGCTTAGGGAAAGGGGAGGTGGGAAATCAAACTTATCAGGAACAGGAATTTGCCTACTGTGAGTAGAGTACAGGACTCTGGTTGGTAAGAGTTACTATTATAAAAGAAACCCATTAGACTTTCAACTTTCTTAAATAATACCTAAGAATAATTTGCTGTTCCAATGAATGGGACACAAATTGGGTATAGAAGGACAAGACACACACATACACAATGGACAGCAAGTCTGTATTCTAATAAAGCTACAAATTTTATTTTTTCTAAGGAGCATTATATAGCAAAAGGGCAGGGGGTGGGTAGGTTGCTACCCAACAGTTCGAACTGGAATGTCAGGCCTAGAGACATCCCTAGCTGTCAGGAAGAGATAAGTGTTGCGGGAGGTCCTTCCGCTCCTCCAACCAATAGCTGCTGAGATACCAGCCCATTGGGGCGTGGTCTCTCCCTCTTTAAAAAGTGACTATTTTCCTCCGTTCGCTCTCTTCACTTCCTGCTCCGCCAGCGACTAGACTCCCTTCCTGGTTGTGCAGAGGGCTGTTGTCTGGGATGGTGATCTGTAAGTTTTTTCCCCTTTAAATAAATACCACCCTATTAATCATAATTATAAACTGGTGTGGCATTGTTCGTGACTTACGCCTTCATCTGGCGCCCGAACGTGGGGCTCTTAAGACCTCTCCTTCCCCCGCTCGGCTTGGTGCGAGCCCTCCCTTCCTCAGCCGCGGCTGGCGGCCTTGTGGCCTGTGCCTTGCGGCAGCCTTGTAGCCTGTGCCTTGTGCGTGGAGCCAGCAGTTTAATATAAATTATCACGCACTGGCTTTTCTTGCTGCAGTTCTTTATATTTTCCCTTTAGACACCTCAGGTTGACTTCAAGCCCCCACGCACCCTATCATCTGCCTCCCCACGTGGATTTAAATTCCACAGGCCCACGTAGTCTCTGCCTGCGTGGTTTGCTCTTTTCTGAGTCGTTTTTTAAATCTCCCTTGCAAGTACAGCTCTTAAGCAGTGCGAACCAGAGCACGCGGTTGCTGAAAGCTACAACCCCTCAGGGTGACTCTGTCACGTGGAGGCATACACAGCTTCTGGGTTACTCTTCTCTACCCCTGGATTCTGGGTTTATGGTTCTGTGTACGGAATATATTTAATTACATTTACTTTGTTGAGCAACTTGCATTTCCCAGTTTTTAGCAAATACTAGGCAGTGCTAAGCGGACCCCGTTTTCGTCGCGACTTGGCAACAGCGCCACCTGCTGGATAACAGGTAATATGGCAGATTTTGTTTCCAACATGAATTTCACTGTTTTGGCTTCCAATACAATGGGATATATCATGCAAGGTTTATATGACTATGAGGATAACTTAATTTACTGGTTACTAAGTTTCAGTATTCTTTTGCATATTCTGTCATTTAGGAAGAATATGGCACTCCCAAGAACCATACTATCTTTACTAGAAACTCATGCAGGTCAGGAGATTCAGGATTCAAAACAGGCAATAATAAAGACAATAATAAAAAGACTTGAAATGATTGAAGAAATTATTGGAGCTGGTGAACAGAGTAATAAGGCACAAGGACAGGATACAATGACAACACCAGCTATTAGAACTGGCTTACCCAGGGTTTTAGCGGCATACCCTATACTTAATTCTGACAAAGCGTCAACTTCTAAAGGCTCAAAGGGAGTCAGAGAAGCTAGATGGATGCCAATAGCAATGAATGATCTAAAAGAAATTAAGCAGGCTATTGTTAATTTTGGCTTGCACAATGCATATGTAAAGGAAATGATAGGGCTTGGGCTTCTAATGATAGAGCTACCCCCTATGATTTCCATCAGTTAGTGTCTGCAGTTTTAGATAAGGGACCTTCCTTCATGTTTGGAATTTATTTCAGAGAAGAATCCAAACATATGGAACAGCAAAGAAGAGCAAAAGGTGTCGAGGTTTCCCAAGATCAAATTCTTGGTGCAGGAGAATATGCTGATCCACAGGTCCAAGCTCTTTATGATGATGAAGTACTGTCTCTATGTCACCAAGCAGCTTTAAATGCTTGGAATAGGATACACAATCCAGCAAAAAGGGTTGAATCATATACCAGGATTAAGCAGGGACAGAGAGAACCCTTTATTGACTTTTTGCAAAGATTAATTAAGGCTCTGGACATAGGGGTAACAGACCCAGAATCTAGACGAATACTTCTTGAATCTCTAGCTTTTGAGAATGCAAACATAGAATGCAAAAAGATAATTGGGCCTTTAAAGTCTAGATCAGCACCTATGGATGAATGGATTCAGCATACGATGAATGTTGAGACGTTTAGCTATAATGATGAATCTTGGGTAGGAGAAGCGATTTCCACAGCAATGAGGAGACATCAAACTGCCAGGTGTTTTAATTGTGGTAAATTAGGACATCTTAAAAGGGATTGCAGGCACAGAATTTCTAGGAATAATCTCTCCTCTGGGAATGACAAAAATAGGAGACCTAGGCCTTCAGGTATATGTAGGAGATGCGGTAAAGGCCGTCATTGGTCCAACGAATGCAGGTTAACAACAGACAAACAAGGCAACCCAATACCATCGGGAAACTCCTTGAGGGGCCTCTCGCAGGCCCCCAAGCCAACAGTGGCCCAGTCATTCCCAGTCACAGTGCAGAACGTGCCTCACCAAGAAAATTAAAAGCTCCAATTTCTGCTGTAAAAAGTAATACTGGTCTAAACGATGAATTATGCATGGAGAATGAGTCAAAAACCCAGTAGGACAGAGTAAACATATATTTTGGCAGACTTCTATTAACGATCAAAGACCAAAGCTAGAAGTCTGTATAAATGGCACTTTTATTGAAGGCTTACTAGACACAGGTGTGGATGTAAGTATCATTACCCCAGAATCTTGGCATCTGAATTGGCCTCTTCAAGAGGTAGATGTTCAGTTTCTGGGAATTGGAACCCTATCTCGTGTAAAACAAAGCACAAGATGGGTTGAATGCATAGGGCCCGAAGGGCAAATAGGAAGGCTAAGGCCATATATAGCCAATATTGCAATTAATTTATGGGGCCATGACCTGCTACAGCAATGGAATACCCAGATTAACATTACTGTAGTTCCAGGAACTCCTAATTCTGGGAAAGATATGATGAGGTATTATAGAAAAAGGTCACCAGCCATTCAGGCTGTACAAGAACATACAGCAAATACCAAACCTTTAGAGGTACCAACAGCCCTACCTTTAAAATGGCTAACTGAGAAGCCAATATGGATCAAACAGTGGCCTCTAGCTGAAGATAAATTGCAGGCATTGGAACAGCTCGTGCAAGAGCAACTAGATGCTCACCATATTGAAGAATCAACCAGCCCTTGGAATTCTCCTGTGTTTGTTGTAAAAAAGAAATCTGGTAAATGGAGAATGGTGACAGATCTAAGAGCTGTCAACAAAGTAATTCAACCTATGGGCCCACTACAATCTGGAATCCCTTTGCCTTCTCTGTTACCAAAAGGATGGCCTCTTATAGTTATTGATTTGAAAGATTGTTTTTTCACTATACCATTTCAAGAAAAGGATAGAGAAAAATTTGCCTTCACAGTGCCTACTTATAATAATTCTCAGCCTAATAGGAGATATCAATGGACTGTCCTCCCACAGGGTATGCTCAGTAGTCCTACATTGTGCCAATATTTTGTAAGGAAGCCATTGGAAATAATTCGTAAACAATTCCCGAAGTCCATAGTTTATCATTACATGGATGACATCTTGTTATCTGATTCAAATAAAGATACTTTAGAAAGGATGTTTGAAGAAGTAAAGAAAGTCTTGCCTAGGTGGGGATTACAAATTGCCCCTGAAAAGATTCAAAGAGGAAATTCTATTAATTACCTAGGTTACCGAATAGGGTTAGAGAAAATTAAAACGCAAAAGGCACAAATTAGGAGAGACTGGTTAAAGACTCTTAATGACTTCCAAAGATTGTTAGGAGACATTTCCAGTCTACGACCAGCTGTTGGGATAACACCTGATCTAATAGTTCATTTAAACACAACCTTAGATGGTGATAAAGATTTGAATAGTCCAAGAAAACTAACAGCTGAAGCAGAAAAGGAACTGACAATGATTGAGGAAAAATTACAGGAGGCACATGTGGATAGGGTGAACCCAAATGTAAGCTGCATCCTAGTCATATTGCCTTCCAGAATTTCTCCTACAGGGATTCTAATGCAGAGGGAAGATATTATTTTAGAGTGGATATTTATACCTAATAAACCAAGTAAAAAATTAAAAACTTATGTGGAAAAAGTCTCTGAATTAATTATAAAAGGTAAGCTGAGACTTCGTCAACTAGCAGGTATAGACCCAGCAGAAATTATAGTGCCTTTTACTACTGAAGAAATAAAAAAGTTATGGGAAGACAATGAACCGTGGCAAAGAGCTTGTGCTAATTTTTTGGGAGAAATTAATAGCAACTATCCCAAAAGTGGTAGACTTAACCTCATAAAAAGAACTTCTTGGATTCTTCCTAGAATTGTACGTGATGCTCCAATAACTGGAGCTCGTACATTCTATACTGATGCAAATAAATCAGGGAAAGCAGGTTACAAGTCAGATGAATTGAGTAAGGTGGAACAAAGCCCTTATAATTCTGTCCAGAAGGCAGAATTATATGCCATTCTTATGGTGCTAAGGGATTTTAAAGAACCTCTTAATATAGTTACAGATTCACAATATACAGAAAGAGTTATCTTGCATATCGAAACTGCTGAATTTATACCAGATGACACAGAGTTGACTTCATTGTTTATCCAGGTACAAGACATAATCAGGAACAGGCTTTGTCCGATGTACATAACACACATCCGGTCCCATACAGGTCTGCCTGGTCCTCTAGCCCAAGGCAACATTGAGATTGATCAATTATTGATTGGATGTGTGTTGCAGGCCTCAGAATTTCATAAGAAGCATCATGTCAATAGTAAAGGCCTAAAGAAAGAATTTTCCATTACTTGGCAACAAGCTAAGGACATTATAAAGAGATGTCCTACTTGTTCTTTCTATAATCAAACACCGTTGCCTGCAGGGAGTAACCCAAAGGGTACTAAGAGAAATGAAATCTGGCAGATGGATGTGTTCCTCTTTATGGAATTTGGTAAATTAAAATATGTACATCACACCATAGACACGTATTCAGGTTTTCAATGGGCTACTGCCCTGAGCTCAGAAAAGGCTGATTCAGTAATCACACATTTATTGGAAGTTATGGCCATCATGGGTATACCTGCACAAATAAAGACAGATAATGGTCCAGCATATGTATCTAAGAAAATGAAACGCTTTTTTGATTATTATAATATAAAACACATTACAGGTATACCAAATAATCCTACAGGTCAGGCAGTTATAGAAAGATCAAATCGTACTATAAAGGATATGCTGAACAAACAGAAAGGGACTGAAAATACCCCCAGAAATAGATTACATAATGCTTTATTAACCTTGAATTTTCTTAACGCTAATGAGAAAGGAACAACAGCAGCAGAAAGACATTGGATAATGGAAAAGTCTGCTGAACTAAATCAACCGATTTATTTCAAAGATGTGCTGACCTCTCAATGGAAGCCAGGAGATGTGCTACGTTGGGGAAGGGGTTTTGCTCTTGTTTCCACAGGAGAAGAAAAATTATGGATACCATCAAAATTAATAAAGTTTCGATTTGAAGAGGAGAAACCTCTTGGAAAGGAGAAATGACAACTCATCCACAATGATGATATTCATACAGGTGGTAAGAAAAACATACAGAATGGGGGCAGGGTTCTGTTCTTATCTTCACAGGAAAACACTCATCTTGGAAAAATTCAAGGGACCCTGGATGTTTGGATACTGACAGATGGAAAAATACCTGCCCAATAGGAAATATCAAGAAAACTGAATGAGTTGTGTAAGTAAAATATAGTAAACCATATTTCTAAATTTATAGAGCTGGTTTTGAAGTTGGACTCTGGCTCAGTCCCTCTCCAATTCCAAGCCTGTTAGTAAGAGAAAAAACCAGAGTTTCTGGAGTTTCTGTCTCATGTCAAGAGCCATGATATGGGACAGAAAGAAATATGAGTTTAGAAAACATCTTTGCTTTTCTTCATATCTATCATACCTTTCATTGAATATATCTATCATGCCTTTCATTGAATATATGTATATGTCTATATATGTCTATATGATTAACGTTTTATGTTTTTTACAATGAACAATGAGTCTTTCCTGAAGTGACATTTGAAGTTTCCAAGAAGAAGATGGGGCCCCACAACAACAACTCTACCTGGCTGATATGACGTCATGATACTGATAGCACTACTACAAGACCTGTTTTGGGTACCAGCTGCACAAGATGATCCCAACTTGGTTAGCTGAAATGGTGCACATCTTATACAACATTCTGGCCAGACCTCCACAAAATACTCAAAGACTATTTGCAATTTTAAAAGACACTGATCTTGAAATTTAATCATCATTTTACTTTCATAGGATCCCCCAGAAAGAATGTCGCCCCCATGACAGCTGGAAGTAATTCTAGAGGACGGCGTCCCCTCTCCCAGTAAAGTTTGCCCCTGGGTTTAGGGACATCATTTAGGGGTTGGGAGGTTGGGGGAGGAATTTTATAAGCTCAGGGATCATTTTGAAAAAAATAAAAAAGAGGGATGATGGGATAATAGATTTGTAATTGTGAGTTACTGTTTTTAGACAAATATATTGGTATCGATTCTTGTATATTGATACAAAGTTAAATTATATTGACTATTGTATTCATGCATGTTTCTACCTCTGTTTAAAATATTTTTATGTATTGACATATATTGTATTGATATATATATATATATATATATATATATATATATATATTGTATGTATTTACCATATTGCAGTGTACATTTCTACCTCTGATTGAGATACTTATATATTGTTTGTGTATTGATATATATTTACCATATTGCAATGTATATTTGTACATTGTTTATATTTGGAGGTCATTGTCCTCATTTGTTTCACAGTCGT
>JABTXL010020168.1:963181-978360 GCA_025134845.1 Neodon shergylaensis
GCATGTTTCTACCTCTCTTTAAAATATTTTTATGTATTGACATATATCGTATTGATATATATATATATTGTATGTATTTACCATATTGCAGTGTACATTTCTACCTCTGATTGAGATACTTATATATTGTTTGTGTATTGATATATATTTACCATATTGCAATGTATATTTGTACATTGTTTATATTTGGAGGTCATTGTCCTCATTTGTTTCACAGTCGTTTATTGTCTTAGTCTTTAAGTTAGATAGATATTGAGAATTAAATAGATTAATAGTCATCTAAGTTTGTCATTTATAATTAGACTAATCAGGTTCTTTAGATATATAGATATTATACTCAGTATAGATAGATAATCTTCAACCTCTTCAAAGAGCTGTAGAAAATGGCCTTTAATCTAACTCAGAGTTTTGTGGTAGTGAGACACAATTGCTCCTGGCAACACCACTCTATTCCCAAGAGAATGTTGAGCACCAAAGACACTCCACCTGGAGCCTTTCTTTTTGGCAGAACTGGCCTTGGGGCAAAGAAATGCCCATACCTCAACCACTGACAGAGATACAGAGCATGCATCAATGGATAAAACAGGACTGTCATATCCTGCCAAGACAGGGTAAGATAGTTTTGAAAAGTTGCCTGCCTTTGAAAATGGTATGTCAGTTATGTTAGGCCTTAGCAAAAGCTGGTTGCTTCAACGCTGCAAACGTGACTTTGGGTGATTGCCCAGGTAGCTAGTTGTCTCTGTGATTTGTTGCATGTTTTGGAAGTTGTTTTACTGAACTTCCTAATTACCCAGGTAACATTATTTCCCTTCTCAGATCTTCGATGGGGTTGAAGACTATATAAATGTAGTTACTTTTCTCTCATGACTTGGCCGAGTTATTTATTATACAAGACATAAGCTAGTTAGAATAGGATATTTGTACTTATTGTATATAATTTCGTAGTAGGTTTGGAACTCTCTTACTTAAACAAAAGGGGGAGGTGTTGCGGGAGGTCCTTCCGCTCCTCCAACCAATAGCTGCTGAGATACCAGCCCATTGGGGCGTGGTCTCTCCCCTTTATTTTTATTTTTTTTTTCAAATTTTTTTTTTATTGAGAAAAAGAAAAGAAAAAAAAAGTTTCTGCCTCCTCCCGGCCTCCCATTTCCCTCCCCCTCGTCCCACCCTTCTCCCCCCCCCGCTCCTCTCCCCCTCCCTCTCCAGTCCAAAGATCAGTCAGGGTTCCCTGTCCTGTGGAAAGTCCAAGGCCCTCCCCCCTCTGTCCATGTCTAGGAAGGTGAACATCCAAGGTGGCTAGGCTCCCACAAAGCCCGAACTTGAAGTAGGATCAAAACCCTGGGCCATTGTCCTTGGCTTCTCATCAGCCCCCATTGTTCGCCATGTTCAGAGAGTCTGGTTTTATCCTATGCTTCTTCCGTCACAGTCCAGCTGGCCTTGGTGAGCTCCCAATAGATCAGTCACACTGTCTCAGTGGTTGGGTGCACCCCTCGTGGTCCTGACTTCCTTGCTCATGTTCTCCCTCCTTCCGCTCCTCATTGGGAACTTGGGAGCTCAGTCCGGTGCTCCAGTGTGGGTCTCTGTGACTATCTCCATCCATCACCAGCTGAAGGTTCTATGGTGATATGCAAGATATTCGTCAGCATTGCTGTAGGATAGGGTCATTTCAGGTTCCCTATCCTCAGCTGCCCAAGGAACTAACTGGGGACCTCGCCTTGGGCTCCTGGGAGCCACTCTAGGTTCAAGTCTTTTGCCACACCTAAGGTGACTCCCTTAACTAAGAATTGTGCTTCCGTGCTCCCCTATCCAACCTTCCTTTATCCCAATCATCCTGTTTCCTCAAGTTTCCCTCATCCTCCCCTTCTCACTTTTCTCTCCCCATCCCCCGATACTCCCATCCCACCCCACCCCCAAGGTCCCAAATTTTCTCCCCTCAATTTTGTCTACTTCCCGTATCCAAGAGGATAAGTATATGTTTTTCTTTGGGTTCACCTTCTTATTTAGCTTCTTTAGGTTCACCACTATATACTCCGTGACCGTTATTTATGGCTAGAAACCAATTATGAGTGAGTACATCCCATGTTCCTCTCTTTGGGTCTGGGATACCTCACTCAGGGTAGTGTTTTATATTTCCATCCATTTGCATGCAAAATTCGAGAAGTCATTGTTTTTTACCTCAGCGTAGTACTCTAATGTGTATATATTCCACACTTTCTTCATCCATTCTTCCATTGAAGGGCATCTAGGTTGTTTCCAGGTTCTGGCTATTACAAATAATACTGCTATGAACATAGTTGAACAAATGCTTTTGTCATGTGATAGGGCATCTCTTAGGTATATTCCCAATAGTGGTATTGCTGGGTCCAGGGGTAGGTTGATCCCGAATTTCCTGAGAAACCGAAACACTGATTTCCAAAGTGGTTGCACGAGATTACATTCCCACCAGCAATGGATGAGGGTACCCCTTCCACCACAGCCTCTCCAGCAAAGGCTATCATTGGTGTTTTTGATTTTAGCCATTCTGACAGGTGTAAGATGATATCTCAAAGTTGATTTGATTTGCATCTCCCTAATCGCTAAGGAGGTTGAGCATGACCTTAAGTGTCTTTTGGCCATTTGAACTTCTTCTGTTGAGAATTCTCTGTACAGTTCAGTGCCCCATTTTTTAATTGGGTTAATTAGCATTTTGAAGTCTAGTTTCTTGAGTTCTCTATAAATTTTGGAGATCAGACATTTGTCTGTTGCGGGGTTGGTGAAGATCTTCTCCCAGTCAGTGGGTTGCCTTTTTGTCTTAGTGACAGTGTCCTTTGCTTTACAGAAGCTTCTCAGTTTTAGTAGGTCCCATTTATTCAATGTTCCCCTTAATGTCTGTGCTGCTGGGGTTATGCTTAGAAAGCATTCTCCTGTGCCCATTTGTTGTAGGGTGCTTCCCACTTTCTCTTCTATCAGGTTCAGTGTGCTCGGACTAATATTAAGGTCCTTGATCCATTTGGACTTGAGTTTTGTGCAAGGTGATAGATATGGGTCCATTTTCATTCTTCTACAGGTTGATATCCAGTTGTGCCAGCACCATTTGTTGAAGATGCTTTCTTTCCTCCATTGTATACTTTTAGCTCCTTTATCGAAAATGAGGTGATCATAGGTTTGTGGGTTAAAATTTGTGTCTTCTATTCAATTCCATTGATCGACTTCTCTGTTTTTATGCCAGTACCACACTGTTTTCATTACTGTAGCTCTGTAATAGAGTTTGAAGTCAGGGATGGTAATGCCTCCAGAAGATCCTTTATTGTATAGGATTGTTTTGGCTATCCTGGGTTTTTTGTTTTTCCATATAAAGTTGATTATTGTCCTTTCAAGATCTGTGAAGAATTTTGCTGGGATCTTGATGGGGATTGCATTGAATCTATAAATTGCCTTTGGTAGAATTGCCATTTTTACTATGTTGATCCTCCCAATCCAAGAGCAAGGGTCATCCTTCCATTTTCTGGTATTCTCTTCAATTTCTTTCTTCAATGCCTTAAAGTTCTTGTCAAATAGGTCTTTTACTTCCTTGGTTAGAGTTACCCCAAGATATTTTATGCTGTTTGTGGCTATCGTGAAAGGTGAAGTTTCTCTGATTTCCCTCTCTGCTTCCATATCCTTTGTGTATAAGAGGGCAACTGATTTTTTGGAGTTGATCTTGTATCCTGCCACATTACTAAAGGTGTTTATCAGCTGTAGAAGTTCTTTGGTGGAGTTTTGGGGGTCGCTTATGTACACTATCATATCATCTGCAAATAACGAAAGTTTAACTTCTTCTTTTCCAATTCGAATCCCCTTGATCCCCTTATGTTGTCTTATTGCTATTGCTAGAACTTCAAGAACTATATTGAAGAGATATGGCGAGAGTGGACAGCCTTGTCGTGTTCCTGAGTTTAGTGGGATTGCTTTGACTTTCTCTCCGTTTAATTTGATGTTAGCTGTCGGCTTGCTGTATATAGCTTTTATTATATTTAGGTATGACCCTTGTATCCCTAATCTCTCCAAGACTTTTATCATAAAGGGATGTTGAATTTTGTCAAATGCTTTTTCAGCATCTAATGAAATGATCATATGGTTTTTTTCTTTCAGTTTATTTATATGATGAATTGCATTGATAGATTTTCGTATGTTGAACCAGCCCTGCATCTCTGGGATAAAGCCTACTTGATCATATTGGATAATTTTTTTAATGTGTTCTTGGATTCGGTTTGCCAGTATTTTGTTGAGGATTTTTGTGTCAATTTTCATGAGTGAGATTGGCCTGTAATTCTCTTTCCTGGTAGAGTCTTTGTGTGGTTTTGGTATCAGAGTAACTGTAGCTTCATAAAAGGAGTTTGGTAATGACTCTTCTGTTTCTATATTGTGAAATACATTAAGGAGTATAGGTATTAGGTCTTCTTGGAAGTTCTGGTAGAATTCCGCATTGAAGCCATCTGGACCTGGGCTCTTTTTGGTAGGCAGGTTTTTGATAACAAATTCTAATTCTTCATGACTAACAGGTCTATTTAGATTGTTCAGCTGGTCCTGGTTTAACTTTGGTAAATGGTATTTATCTAAAAAAGTGTCCATTTCTTTTACATTTTCCAGTTTTGTGGCATACAGGCTTTTGTAGTAAGATTTAATGATTCTCTGAATTTCCTCTGTGTCTGTGGTTATGTCCCCCTTTTCATTTCTGATCTTATTAATTTGCATATTCTCTCTCTGCCGTTTAATTAGTTTGGATAGAGGTTTATCAATCTTGTTGATTTTCTCCAGGAACCAGCTTTTTGTTTCATTGATTCTTTGGATTGTTTTCTGCGTTTCTATTTTGTTGATTTCAGCCCTCAGTTTGATTATTTCCAGTCTTCTACTCCTCCTAGGTGAGTCTGCTTCTTTTTTTTCTAGAGCTTTCAGGTGGGCTGTTAAGTCTCCAATGTGTGCTTTCTCTGTTTTCTTTAAGTGGGCACTTAGTGCTATGAACTTTCCTCTTAGGACTGCTTTCATTGTGTCCCATAAGTTTGAATATGTTGTTTCTTTATTTTCATTGAATTCCAGGAAGACTTTAATTTCTTTCTTTATTTCTTCCTTAATCCAGGTGTGGTTCAGTAGTTGACTGTTCAGTTTCCATGCATTTGTAGGCTTTCTGGAAGTAGCCTTGTTGTTGAATTCTAACTTTAGTCCATGGTGATCTGATAAGACACAGGTGGTTACTAATATTTTTTTGTAATTGTGGATGTTTGCTTTGTTACCAACTATGTGGTCAATTTTCGAGAAGGTTCCATGAGCTGCAGAGAAGAAGGTATATTCTTTCCTATTTGGGTGGAATGTTCTATAGATGTCTGTTAAGTCCATTTGCTTCATTACCTCCATTAATTCTCTTGTTTCTCTGTTAGGTTTCTGTCTGATTGACCTGTCCATTGGTGAGAGAGGAGTGTTGAAGTCTCCTACTATTAGTGTGTGTGGTTTGATGGCTGCCTTGAGTTTTAGCAATGTCTCTTTTATGTATGTGGGTGCTTTTATATTGGGGGCATAGATATTCAGAATTGAGACTTCATCCTGATGAACTGTCCCTGTTATGAGTATAAAATGCCCCTCTCCATCTCTTTTGATTGATTTAAGTTTGAAGTCCACTTTGTTAGAGATTAGTATGGCCACACCTGCTTGTTTCTTAGGTCCATTTGCTTGATAAGCCTTTTCCCAGCCCTTTACTCTGAGTAGGTGCCTGTCTTTGTGGTTGAGGTGTGTTTCTTGTAAACAGCAGAATGTTGGATCCTGTTTTCTTATCCAATCTTTTAGCCTGTGCCTTTTTATAGGTGAGTTGAGTCCATTGATATTAAGTGATATTAATGACCAGTGGTTGTTAACTCCAGTCATTTTTTTAGTCGTAGAGTTTGTGTGTTTCCCTACCTTGAGTTTTGTTGGTGAAAGGTCTCTAGATGTCTGAGTTATTGTGGTCATTGCTGGACTCCTTGGTTAGTGCTTTTCCTTCTATTACTTTCTGTAAGGCTGGATTTGTGGCTACGTATTGTTTAAATTTGTTTTTATCCTGGAAAGTTTTATTTTCTCCATTTATAGTGAAGGAAAGCTTGGCTGGGTATAGTAGTCTGGGCTTGCATCCGTAATTTCTTAGTTTCTACAGGACCTTCTGGTTTTCATGGTTTCCATGGAGAAGTCAGGTGTAAGTCTGATAGGTTTACCTTTATAAGTAACTTGGCCTTTTTCCTTTGCAGCTCTTAATATTCTTTCTTTATTTTGTATGCTTAGTGTTTTGATTATTATATGGCGAGGGGATTTTTTTTTTTTGATCCAGCCTTTTTGGTGTTCTGTATGCTTCTTGAACCTTCATAGGTATATCTTTCTTTAGGTTGGGAAAGTTTTCTTCTATAATTTTATTAAATATATTTTCTGGACCGTTGAGCTGCACTTCTTCCCCTTCTTCTACACCTATTATTCTTAGGTTTGGTCTTTTTATTGTGTCCCAGATTTCCTGAATGTTTTGTGATGAAAGTTTGTTGGACTTGCTGTTTTCTTTGATCAGTGTGTTTATTTTCTCTATGGTATCTTCAGAATCTGAGATTCTTTCTTCTATCTCTTGTATTCTGTTGGTTATGCTTGTTTCTGTAGTCTTTGTTTGTTTACTTAAATTTTCCATGCCCAGCCGAACCTCTGTTTGTGTTTTCTTCTTTGCCTCCAATTCAGTTTTCAAGTCTTGAACTGTTTCCATTATCTATTTGATTGTTTTTCCTTGGTTTTCTAGGGTGTCATTCACTGATTTATTCAATTCTTCAAACTTTCTGTTATATTTCTCATTCATTTCTATAAGGGTGTTCTTTACATGCTGTTTAAGGGCATCAATCACTTTCATAAAGTCGATTTTTTCTACTTCTTCTTGGTTAAGGTGTTCATGTCCTCCTGTTGTGAGGTCGCTGGTTTCTGGTGGATTCTTGTTGCTTTTCAGATTGTTGGGTGAATTCTTGCATTGGCGCCTGCCCATCTCTTCCTCTGAATGCTCCCCTATGGATCGTCTTTTACAGGATCAGGTCTTCTTGCCTAGTGATGTATCTTCCCAGTGATGGCTCTCCCCAGTGATAGCTCTCCTGGTGCCGAGATCAGATCTCCGTGCCCAATGATGGCTCTCCCTAATGCTGGCTCTCCTGGCGCCAAGATCAGGTCTCCGTGCCCAGTGTTGGCTGTCCTGTCGCTGAGATCAGGTCTCCGTGCTGGTTGGGTAGCTCGAAAACAGAGCGCCTACCTTCTTTGGTGCAGGCAGGCTATTGAAACAAAGGAACTCCCGCCCACCTGGGTGCCCTGAGGTTTCGGTCCCAGCGCCCAGACAGGCTGAGCTGGGAGATGTTGTGTGTTCACAGAGGGCAGAGGGGCCGAAGAAGGGAGGGTTCTGGATGCAAGCTGGGTGGGATAGGAAGAAAGAGGCAGTATGCAGGGAGTAGAGGCCCTGCAGAGAGCCCAGGAAGGATAGGGGGTTGAGGAACTTCCGAGTTCCCAGTCCCGGGCTGAAGCCACGGGATCAGCAACTCACCCCTCGCTGGCTCTCCTAGCCTCTCTCCCCCTTTAAAAAGTGACTATTTCCCTCCGTTCACTCTCTTCACTTCCTGCTCCGCCAGCGACTAGACTCCCTTCCTGATTGCGCAGAGGGCTGTTGTCTGGGACGGTGATCTGTAAGTTTTTTCCCCTTTAAATAAATACCACCCTATTAATCATAATTATAAACTGGTGTGGCATTGTTCGTGACTTATGCCTTCAGATAAGGAAATACTGAGGGTCTGTAAATGTTAACTAACAGGGGGAATGCTATTTACTTCTGGGGCCAGGGACCTGTAGGTTTGAAGGCATTCTTAACTCACAGGGATAGGTAAGGAAATATTGGGTTATTTCTTGGGCCCAGAACTTGCCCCACAGAGGCTTTTGAATAGCTTATTTAACTTGTGAACTAAGATGGCTTCACTAAAACCAAATACATGTCCTCCTTTTTATAAGTATTAGTATGAGGTGAGTTAAAGGTCATATAGTAGATGAGCAGGTATTAGCAAGTGGAGGGACAAAGGCCTGATCCTCCCATGTTTACTTGGTGGTGGAAATTTCTTTCCAACTTGGTGGAGGAAATTTCTTTCCAAAGTTACAGATGTTTTTCTGGGAAGGAGATGGTCTAGGTTTTTATGTCAATACCTCTGAACATCAACCTCTGTGCAATCAGGCATGTTCCTCAGGAGACCCACAGATGGAATGCATGGTTCTCTCCTTGCAGTGCTTTGCCTTGCACCCCTTGCTGGTGCTCAGGCCTGTCATGGGCAGACACACATATCTCTGGGTTTTATGTATCTCTGATAGGAGACTTGCCCTGAAAAGGCTCTTCTAGCCCTTGATCAGCCAGATCAAACTGCTGATAGTAGACTTGAATGGGCTTGGAGGCCAGGGAGTTCACCTGTTGGAGAATAAGACTAGTGAGCCTACTGAAGGCCCATGGTCCAAAAGCTATCAATTATAAAAATCCTAAAATGGCTCTCAAAAGGGAGGGTAAGAGGGTGGTGACTCAGGGGGAGGTGTAAAACCAGTTTTTGAACCATACCTCTTCTTACTATCTTTGTTTTCTTCTATGCTATAATCCTTCCCTGATCTTAGCCACACTGTCTCTAACTGTTCCAGTGTGATCAGTATAGGAACAGCATTCCTCTTTTAAGGCAACACAAAGGTTTCCCTGCTGGAGGAATAGGAGATCTTGTTCTCATCTGTTCTGCAAAACTACCTCATACAAAAAAAATATTTTTCTAAATTAGTGATGCCTCTTTCTAGGTTTTGATTAAGGGGCTGATGGGGGTTGAAAGCAGAGGTGGCATTCCTGGCTGAGGTGAGCAGAATTCCAGCTACCAGAAGCAGGAAACACATTTTGGAAATAATCTGCAGTGAAAAAAAAGAAGAGAAACTTTTCTGAGGGGGAACATTTTTTTTTTTTCCTTTCTTGGACTACGTTGCTATATAAACTTGCCTGATCAGCTTTTTGGAGAGCCAATGAGAGCCTTTTTTTGTCTTATCATGGACACATGCAGATCCTCAACCCCAGCTTAGGAATGAGTCAGGTTCTTTCATGATTCATTGCAAAAGCTTTTTCACCTTGCCTTAGTAAAGGTCACCTTGGTGCCATCATGTAAAATCTGTCTGCAGATCTGTTTGCAATATTTATCCTCTTAAGTTGCTTTTAAGGAGCCATATCATGCTCCATAATTCCTTTTCACTACTAACTGTATATGCAGTTCTTCCATTGGAAGAGCCATGTTTAAAATTCAGCATAACATCCTTTAAGGGATCTTTAGCTATAACATTAGCAAAATATAGTTCTGCAAATTTCAGCAATGATCATCTGGGAACAATTATTACCCTGGCCTTTAAATTGAGCAAATACAATTGTCCAAGAATCACTATCTTAAAATTAATCTATTGCTTATTATAAGAAACATTGATCAAGGCCAATATTCTGTTAAACTATTTCATAGATTCCATCCTGCTCTTTTGTGTTAGACAGGATACTGCTCTAAATTAAGAGTTTAATATTTTAACTGGCAAAACTTGGAAGATACAGCTATGGAAAGCATTCTGTTTTTTCATAAAATTTCTGTAGAATAAGTTTTGTACTTAATACACACTTGTCATAGAAGAATCATAATTAATATATTGTACTTGTTGATTATTATATACTCTACCTGTTGGTGCAGGATAATTGTCTGTATTCTGTCAATAATGTTTTAAATAAATGCTGACTGGCCAGGTAGGAAGTATAGACATGTGAACCAGACAGGTAGTAGAGGTGGGGCAATGAGAACAGGAGTATTCTGGGAAGGAGAGAGTTCTTTCCACTGTTCTGCCCAGATCACTGAAGAGGCAAGATGTGAGCTGCCCCTCTGAGAAAGGTACTGAGCCATGTGGCTAACATAGATAAGAATAATGGGTTAATATAAGCTACAAAAGCTAAGAAGTAGCCTGAGCTAATGGGCCAATCAGTTTTATAACTTATGGAGATCTCTGTATGATTTTCTTTGTGGCTTGCTGGCTGTAGGGTACTGGGCTGGAGAGAAACCCCAACACGGAGGCATCAATCATGTTACAAATGGTGCCCACATGGATAATTGCATCCACAGAAAGCCTGAGAAAGCTTGGTAAAGAATAGAGTAAAGCATGTTTTCTTGATAGCAGCAATTCCTTGGGTCTGCTCTGCTTGCTAAAGGCAAGCAAGCGTTCTCAACTAAGAGAGGCTTCCTGACTCAGCTTTAGCTGCAAAACCCTGCAGCTCATTAAGAGGTCCTGCCACAAAACACTTAAATGGTGTTGATGAAAAGCTGACCACATGCTTTTCAGTTTTCAGCCATAGCAGGAAAAAAAGCTGTGCTCTTTTAAAATGCCAGCTTCCTGGGCCATCCTGTCAGTGCAAACTCTGACTCTTTGAGGCAGGAAGTCAGCTACTGAGAGAGCATTTGGGTGTTGCAGCTTGCATTCTGGACCTTGAAATACCATAGAGTTGTGGCAATAAACATGGTTCTGGCTGGTAACTCTGCCATGAGGTTAGAAAGCTAAAGAATGGGCTGGATCCAGCCATCCAAGCCATGGCTTTAATCCTCTCCATAAAGACTCATGTGGTCAGAAAAAGAGAGGTATAGAGTAAAGAGAGATTCAAAAACTAAGAAAACCTCTAAATGGTTTACAGTGTGTTAAAAATATATTCAGGCTAGAAATTAAAGTCCTTAAAAATGAAAAAGAAAGAAAGAGAGTAGTTTGGGTGTGGTGGTACTTACCTTTAAGACCAACACTTGGGAGGCAGAGGTAGATTGACCTCTATGACTTCAAGGTGTGGTAGCACATGCCTTTAATCCCAAAGTTTAGAAGGCAGAGGCAGATTTTGAATTCAAGGTGTGGTGGTAGACATTTTGAATCTCAGCAGTGGGGAGGCAGAGACAGAAGGATCTCTATGAGTTCAAGGACAGGCTGGTCTACAGAGTTATTCCAGGACAAAGATATACAGAGAACCTGTCTCAAAATGTAAAAGTAAAAATAAAAGCAATAGAGGTTAAAGGAAAGCCACATAAAGATGGAAGATACACAGAGAATTTTGATTCTGTATGTTATTATGCTCTCTTTGAATTGTTTTAATGCTGAGGAAGGAGCAACAGCTGCTAAAAGATACTTACTTATAAGTGCTGCAAAATTAATCCAAGATAGATATTTTGAAAATAACTTGACTTCAAAATTGAAGCCAAAAGATTTGTTACTTTGGAGAAGAGAATTTGCTTTTGTTTCCACAGGAAATGAAAGACTTTGGATTCATTCTGAATTAAGAAAGATCAGGCTCAATCAAGGAAGACCACCTGAGAAATGTCTGGTAGGAACAGATGGCCCAGATTTCTGAGTTCTACATCCAGAACAGATTGAAGACTGCTGCCTGAAATGATCAAGACTCACAGGATAGTCCAGTCCGGACTTGATCATAATTCTAAATTTTCTTTAGGTCCACATAAGATTATCAGCACCCCCAGCCAGCCAGAATACTGGAATACTACACCCACATTCCCAAAAAATGAACTATGGATATTTTCCTTTGTTTTCTTTTTTTTTAAAGAGGGGGAAGTGGTCTGGGATAATTGTCTGTATTCTGTTAATCATGTTTTAAATAAACACTGATTGGCCAGGTAGGAAGTATAGGTGGGTCAACCAGATAGGTAGTAGAGGTGGGGCGATGAGAACAGGAGTATTCTGGGAAGGAGGAAGCTCTTCCTGCAGTTCTGCCCAGATCACCGAAGAAGCAAGATGTGAGCTGCCCCTCTGAGAAGGGTACTGAGCCATGTGGCTAACATAGATAAGAATAATGGGTTAATATAAGCTATAAGAGCTAATAAGTAGCCTGAGCTAATAGGCCAATCAGTTTTATAACTTATGGAGATCTCTGTATGATTTTCTTTGGGGCTTGCCAGCTGTGGGGTACTGGGCAAGACAGAAACCCCAACAAGCAGGCCCCGATCATGTTACAACCTGTTGATTTATACTTCACCTGCTTGAATACCTCTTTGGCAACTTCTATAAGTTTTCTACTTAAAATTGGCTCATTTCTCCCTTTAAGAATTTTACTTTGTATCTCAAGATCTCCCATAATATTATAACTAATGCTTTGGCCATTGTATAGCTAATTAAAAGTTTGTAAGCTATCATCTTCTCAAGTTGCAAGTCTGCTTAGCTGATAGGAAAATGGGAAAAGAAAGCATATTTAACGAATGATGCTGGCTTAATTAGACATCAACGTGTAGAAGAATGAAAACAGATCCATATCTATCTCTATGTACAAAACTCAAGTTTAAATGAATTAAAGACCTCAACATAAAACTAACTACATTTTACCTCAAAGAAGAAAAAAAATAGAAGTACATTTTTGGCACTGCTCAAACACAGACTCGGTGACACAGACATTGAGAGAAACAATAAATCAGATCTCTTGAACTGAGAAACTTCTGTATAGAAAAGGACATAATCAACAAGACATAATATCCATTTATAGGATGGAAAAGTATCTTTCCTAACCACTTAATCCACTCCAAAAACATATAAAGAAATCAGGAAATTAGTCATTAAAGAATAATCCAATAATATATATATATATATATATATATATATATATATATATATATATATATCAGACCTAAACTGAAAACTCTCAACAGATGAACTTAATGCTCAAGCATAACATCCTTTAGCCATTAGAAAAATGCAAATCAAACCTCTGAGATTCCATTTTATCCCTATAAGAATAAAAGAATAAACAAGATTAAAGACATCTATGACAATTTATGCTTAAGAGAATGTGGGGTATGGAAAAAAAAACTTCATCCTGGAAGTACAAACTAACACAGCTGCTTTAGATCCTAGTATGGCAATTTCTCAAAATTAGGCAACCATCTACCTTAAGCTAAGTGTTTAACAAAGGGACTTTTATTTTCTCCCCTCCCAAAAAGCTGCTCTGCTACTTCATTTAGCAGGCTGAGAAAATCACTGTAGGGTTCCTCAGGGATTTCTCTAATCTTTGCCTGGGAGGTGGTAGCAGACCCTTTAGGGGGTATTCATTGCCACACCCTCAGTCCTGCTTGTTGAATGGGAGTTAATATCCCTGGGGGGAAAGCAGGTTTGAACTTCATTTGTATTATAAGGGCTTTCCCCTAACAATTTTTGCAAGGTCCAACATTTAGATCTTTTTCTTTGATTATGTTGTGATAGTTCCCCACAATTCTCTGTAAATTCAGTCCTCCATAAAATATAGTCTTCTCCTATGAGTGTGGCACATGTTAAAAAATTCCAATCATTGGGGGTTAACCGTTTGCCATTGCAACTCTCTAATAATGTTAAGGTGAAAGAAGAAGTTGGTCTGTAATTAGCAAACATGGCCTTTAATTTTTCCAAATATTCTAGACTTGGATTTTTATATCTTTGTAGGGGGGTGTCTAAACCTTCATTCCTAGAGGCAGAAGCTCATAGGGGATTATTTTCCTCCTCGAAGGCAAAATCAGGAGACTTAGCATCCTCCCCAGGTGACCTTCCAGGTCCCTGTGTTACAGATTACTCCTTTTCCTTTTCTTCAGAATTTTTTGATCTTTGGCTATGGCTGACTAGGAAAGTTAGTACTGGTCTAGACTGTGGAAAGCCCTTTTTGGAGGAACTCTTTTGTTTAATGACCTTTGGGAGAGCAAAATCAGCCAATTCTCTATATACCTACTCAAGTTCCCTCATTAATTGCAGCTCTTTCCACCACTCAGTCAATGGTTTCTGAAGGGCAGAGACTTAAGATAAAACATTTCTCTTTGTCTTTTTTTAAAGACAAAGTGATTTATCACTTGATTTATTAATATTTAGTATTACTCTGATTTTAAGTATAATAGAATTTACTGAAAAAAATTGAAGTATAAAACTAATAATACTAGATCTATGAAAATTTTTCATACCATTAAAATGTTGATGAAAAACACAAAAACAAATAAACAAAAATAGAGTTTTCTATTTTCCATTGGCATTCTATCTCCCATTGCAGTACTTATTTTTGCGCCAATATGTTGCTAATCTAATGCATGAGATTTTTCTTTTATTTCATATGAATTACATTCTAAGTCCCTCACTTTATCAGGCAAATAGATAAGACTAAAACTAGAGGACATTTGAGATGAACCTCTTCCTTATAATAATGAGCTTATAGAAATAACGATTATAATGGATAGATTATATAAGGAGATGAGACAAAACTTTATCTATATTAATATCCTTATAAGAGAAGCACAGCATTCTAAGCTATTCAGAGGCCTTTGGTGATAATTATCTAAACTTAATCCAAGGAGTCCTCAACCTTGTTAGATTTTTGTATAGCAGGAGAGTTCTGATAAAGGATAAGGGGATAACATTGTTTTGTTTTATACAAATCATTTCAAATAGATCAGACAGGGAAGTGTCCCTCATGAAAGCTGACTGTTTTATGGGCATAAGAACTTGAAAATTTTCTTCCTATAATGTAAATCAGCACACTGAGCTCTTGTTTGGTCCATTTAAACCCCTTAAGAATAAGCACTACACAATGGCTTTTGTATATTTTCATCTCTTAGAGTGTGATTTATAGCAACACTTCATTTTGCCATTGTCTACTTTTATGTCTCAGGAACATTCAACTTTGAATTAAACTCTACCTGTTTTAAACAGTATGGTCTGTGCTTCCTCTTTTAACATGGTACATGAACACAATCTTTTTATTGTTTTTGTTTCCTTATTACACAATAAATTTCTACTAATATTAGTTGCCTTATATTTCTTCATATAAATTCTGTTGTGGTACATTTATTTTACTAGTTGATTTCAAAAGTTTTCTTACATTGCAAAGTTCCTTTACTTCTTAAAACTCAAATTTAAAACATTCTATGATTTTGTTTCTTTTTAATTTTTGGTCTTTGACTTTCAGATTTTTTGCTCTTTCCCAAGAATGTATAATGCATATGGTAACTTCAATATGAAATATCCCCACAGTAAACCCTAGTGTTTGGATAACAAGTCCCTAATTAGTATTACCACTTGGGGCAATTGGCTTTCTCTCAGAGAGGCAGGTCTTGTCTCTCCCTTCTCTCTTCTCTCTTCTCTCTTCTCTCTTCTCTCTTCTCTCT